>JAODUO010002350.1:5000-28947 GCA_025642075.2 Ridgeia piscesae
AATAATTCGAACAGATGATGGGCGGGGTGAGTTTGGTCTGAGATAATGTTGCCAGCTCTTTTTTTATCTGTCTTTATATATGGCTATTAGAGAGGTGAGTTCACTACCGACGATACAATTTTGGAAGCTGTTTTCACCACTCTGTCAAGCCTGCTCCTCTGGCGCTGGCTGATGCCGCCGAACAATACACATATTGAGAATGTAAGAATACTCTCAATAGCAGAACTATAGAACTGAACAAGAATGTCTCTCCTCAGAGCGAACTTCTTTAGTTGGGGCAGGAAGAAGAGTCTTTGTTGAGCCTTTTTGACGACATCGTCTGTGTTGTTTTCCCAAGCTAAGTCACTTGATATTATCGTGCCTAGAAATTAAAAACAGTCCACCCTTTCGATAGAGTCGCCGTTAATAATAATGGGAGCAAGTGCGTTTTTGTCTCTTCCTAAAATCTACGACTATCTCTCGAGTTTTGGACGCATTCAGTTGTAGGTTGTTAGTGTCACACCACGACACCAGGCTGTTAACGTCATGGCGGTATTCAGACTCATCTGAGTCCGACACTAGCCCTACTAATGTGGTGTCATCTGTAAACGTTAACAATGGTACAGAAGAGTGATGTGAAACAGAGAATACAGCAGTGGGGAAAGGACATATCCCCGAGGAGTCCCCGTGTTCATGATAATAGTGCTGGAAACTATACTGTTCATCTTAACAACATGTGATCGCTGTATTAAAAAGTCTAGAAGCCAGTAACACATTGGTGGGTTAAGTGACAGCAACTGAAGTTTGTCGTACAGCTGCTGAGGGATGACCGTATTGAAGGCAGAACTGTAGTCAACGAAGAGGATGCGTGCATATGTGTTCGGATAATCCAAGTGCTGCATCACAAAATGCAGGGCCAATGCAACAGCATCATCGGTGCATCTGTTCTCCCTGTACGCGAATTGCAGTGAATCCATGCTGGAGTTGGTGACCGACTTCAGATATCTCAGTACCAATCGCTCAAAAACCTTCATCACGATTGACGTCAGAGCCACGGGGCGGAAGTCATTTAGCGCTGTCGCTTTCGGCTTCTTCGGTAAAGGAATTATGCTTGCTGCCTTAAAACAGACTGGAACAATGTGCAGATTGAGAGAGACGTTAAATAAGTCTGTAAACACAGTTGCTAATTCATTAGCGCAGTATTTCAAAGTTGATGTGGAAACGTTGTCCGGACGTTGTCCTGAGTAGCTTCCTCACCTCGTGCTCTTGAACAGTGAAGGGTGGAGGGATTGGCACATCAGGGTCTGGGAGGTTGATCGATGTAAGCGTTTTGATCATTCTGACGAAAGGGCATACATTTCTGAACTCCACTGTGAAATTCTGATCGCCACAAAATAGTTTTGGACATTTGTGTTATAGTTTGTTATTATTAAATATCCATCTTTTTAAAACATTGCTATGGTACAGACATTTATAAAAAAAATACGTTCAACTGTGTGACACCTTACATGCAGTTGTACTTCCTTTATCAAAATATTGACGTGGAAATTTCGTGCAACGTGACATCCGTTAGCCTAATTAATCCCCCTAATTACGTCTCAACTATACACGCCGTTTTATGTCATTAACGTGTCTTTTCTACACACAATTATTTATGAAGGAAATAACAATTTAAACAGTAGGTACCCTAAGGCACACCTGTCTTGATGGTTGTCGCGATGTGGCAGGCTATCTAAGTTACGTGCATTAAACAACAACGTCCTGTTTTTCTGCGAAATCCGACTGGTGATTGTTTATCGGTTTATTTCAAAGACTGTTGTGTTTCGGCCGCTATGGGTTTTTCGTTCCAAGATAACATATAACAAATATGTATTTTATCACTTCCCCTAAACAGTTGTCGCACTTACGGTTTTCTTGGTGAAATGAGAATCCCAACAGCAACGACGATAAGGGCGATAAGGAGTGCGGGGATAGCAAACATAAAATGCACACTTTTAGCGTCAGCGTCAACGTCAACGTCAGCGTCACCGCCACCGCCCCCACCACTGCCAACGCCACCATCCAGCTTTGCCGCATCTGCAAATATGTTTAATGACAAGCCAATGAAGCACATAACCGCACACAATTATTCTATGAGACAACATATAGCACACAAAATACCACATTGTAAAACAAACATCAGCGAAAACACACTCGCTTGTGTTGGTTACAACTTGTGGAATACTACTATTACGAAGAATCACATTGAAACAATACATCTACAGAATATATTAAAAAGAAACACCGCACAATTAAGACATAATGTTGTATTTGAGCATAGCAGTAAGCATTATTAGTTGTGAACAGCATAGATAGCAAAATGAGATAATTTATTATCACGTTTTTGTTACATTTGTTTGATTAACTTAAATTAACTGTGGTAAGCTCGCATCAGCATAATTGCATAAAGGTATACCGTGTCATAACGCTTTGTTCATAATTGAAAATAAACATCATACGCAGTTCGCTTTTTTCCTGCTTATTGTTGTCTTTTATGATTTGTATGTACATATCCTGTATATGTATTCTATATTGTTTCGGATAATCACTCAATAAACCAATTGTGATCACATGAATGAGAAATCGGAAGACTGTATAAGCAGATGAAAATAAGCTAAAGCGTGGAAATATACGACAACTTGCCTGTAGATTTACAGTCTTGACTATTAAACAGAACACATGACACCGGCTTGGCAACGGAACATACCCTGTCAAGGAGTGTAATAACTACACAGGATCAAACGCAGGAAGCACACTTTTAAGATATGGGACAAGGTCATGGGCAAAAACGCAAACATAAAAGTCAAATTGGGTTTATGCCAGGCAGGAGTACTACAGTTGTGCTTTTAAATCTCGGACAGAGAGAGGGAGAGAAAGAAAGAGCTGGAGAGAGAGAGAGGCAGGCAGGCAGGCAGGCAGGCAGGCAGGCAGGCAGGCAGGCAGGCAGGCAGGCAGGCAGGCAGGCAGGCAGGCAGGCAGGCAGGCAGGCAGGCAGGCAGGCAGGCAGGCAGGCAGGCAGAGCAGGCAGGCAGGCAGGCAGGCAGGCAGGCAGGCAGGCAGGCAGGCAGGCAGGCAGGCAGGCAGGCAGGCAGGCAGGCAGGCAGGCAGGCAGGCAGGCAGGCAGGCAGGCAGGCAGGCAGGCAGGCAGGCAGGCAGGCAGGCAGGCAGGCAGGCAGGCAGGCAGGCAGGCAGGCAGGCAGGCAGGCAGGCAGGCAGGCAGGCAGGCAGGCAGGCAGGCAGGCAGGCAGGCAGGCAGGCAGGCAGGAGCAGACATTGACAGATATATATATATATATATATATATATATATATATATATATATATATATATATATATAGGTAGGTAGGTAGATAGAGAGAGAGGGGAGGAATGGAGGGAGGGAGGAGAGAGAGAGAGAGAGAGAGAGAGGGAGGAAGGGAGGGAGGAGGAGGGAGAGAGAGAGAGAGAGAGAGAGAGAGAGAGAGAGAGAGAGAGAGAAAGAGAGAGCGAGAGAGAGAGCCAGACGAACATTGTAGTGATGATTTTAGAAAGAGCATAAGAGCGGGTACCAAGGGAGGCGATATCGAGGTGTGCGAGAGAAAGGAATATAGCACAAACGTACATCAGACTGACAGAGGATATATATCGTGGCGTAGTGCCACTAGTGAAAGCAGCATCAAGGGTCTGCATTTTGTCCGTAACTATTCTTCAATATGAGAGAGTACCCAGATAGGTGGAGGAAGGGACTGGAAGAGACAGACATGGGGGATAGTTAACCGAAAACCCAATTTATGGACTTCAGGATCGATCGGAATAACGAGGCAGACAGACCAGCTTTAAACTATAGATATACTGGGAAAAGAGCTGGGAAAAGCGACACACGTAAACAATAACCACGGTTACTCATGGAAGAGAATGGAGGCGTGGAAATGGAAGTAAAGCATATATTGAATGCAGCTTGGGGAAATTGGAAGGTATACAGTGGAGCGTTGTGCGACAGGAGGAACCAGTGAAGTGAAAAGGAAATACTCATAAATATAAATACGTTTCTTCTCGGTCTAAGACACTCCGTTAATCGCGCAGCCAACCGTGTTCAGAAACAATACGGTCCCTAATCCGACCTTCGACCAGACGCGGCACATCAGCAGGAACGAGGCGTTTCAAGACCTTTGCTACGCTAGGCCAATTGAATGCGATGACAACAATACTGGCACCGATGACAACAACAGCATCACTGGCGATCACAGCACCGGCGTCGATGACAACAACACCACCGGCAACGACCGCACCGGCACCGATGACAACAACAACACCATCAGCGACGATCGCACCGGCACCGATGACAACAACAACAACACCAGCGAAGATCGCACCGGCACTGATAACAACAACAACAACAACACTACCGGCGGCGACCGCCTCGGGGATGACCGCACCAGCACCGATGACAACAACAACACCATCGGCAACGACCGCACCAGCACCGATGACAACAACAACACCATCAGCAACGACCGCACCGGCACCGATGACAACAACAACACCAGCGAAGATCGCACCGGCACCGATGACAACAACACCACTGGCGACGACCGCACCGGGGCACTGATGACAACAACAACAACACTACCGGCGGCGACCGCACCAGCACCGATGACAACAACAACACCATCGGCAACGACCGCACCGGCACCGATGACAACAACAACACAACTGGCGACAACCGCACCGTCTGTGACTATTGTGAGTAACGATTTTTGTGAGACTATCCAAATATCCACTGTGATCGTGAATCGACCACGCACACACCAAGACAAAAACGGTGGTCTGAGTATCCGTGGAACCGGCGCTGACGTCAGAAATTTGGTGTGTGTACAAACTAACAAATTGGACCTGCCAACGATGGTCAATACAAATGTTCGTGGAGTGCTGGCTGGCAAATTGGACGAGATCAAGTAATAAAAGACAATTACGGTGTAGATGTTATTGCTATAACTGAAACTTGGTGCACTAGTTGCATACCAGACGGCCCCCTCTCGCTGTCGGGTTTCAACTGTTATCTGCCAATCTGACGGCTGCCAACACGGTGGTATCACCTGCTATGTTCGAGACTCGATTCCAGCTGAACACTGGCCCGAATTAAACCAGCCCGTCCTAGACACACACTGAATAAAGTTCATCTAAGATGCCTCGCGACCATCCACAAGTTACAATCGGAACAATGTACCATGCTCCGGGGTCAGACGATTGGGCAATGCTAAATCACATCGACCAGTCGCTAGATTACATACGCCGACATCATCCTTATAAGTTATACAGGCATCGTAATAATGATGAATGATTCACACCTGAAACGAAATCATAATCTGAAACAAATTGTTGACCTGCCAACAAGAGGCAATGCAATATTGAATAACATCTACACCAACATACCTAACTTTTTCAACGCCCTGTCATTAGTGCACCAATCGGTCTCTCTGCTCACAAGATGGTTGTTTGCATCCCACCCACACCGTTGAACTATACAGCACCGGGGGTTTCCAGCAAACCATCTCGCAGCTACAAACCACTTGATCGGGCTCGCTTTCCGGTAGTGTTTCAAACCACCTCATGGGAAACACTATTCCATCTCCCAAACTGCGAAGAGCAACTGAATTTCTTCAAGTGTACTATAAGAACATTACTTGACGTGCGACGTTGCTCAAATGACAGGTAGATGATAACTTTCGCTATTTAATTCGTCGGCGTCAAAGAGCTCTTCTTGGTGGAGATCATACATTGTATAATCAATATAGTCAACCGTGAACGTAAGTCGTTGCAACGGAGGTACTACGAACGTAAAATTCAGGATCTTGGGAAAGATCACCTGTAACGATGGTGAAGTAACATCAATATATTGCTGGGTCAAAGTAAATTGCGACAGTCTACAGGGACTTGCTAACTCGCATTACGCGGGAAAGTTAGACGTTCTCGATAACGCGTGTGATTTCGTGCAATCCGTGACGACTGACTTTACCCCACTGTCGACGCCTTCCTCCCGCTAGGAGCAGATACCTCCGTCCCAGATGCATACATCATCCATGTCGCAGAAGTAATTAATTATCTAACACTGATTAAAACAAACAAAGCTGCCGGCCCGGACGAAATACCAAAATGAATTCTACGAGACTACGCCACCATAGTTGCTCCTCCCGTGTGCGCAATCTTCAACATCAGCCTCAGGGAAGGAATTGTACCACTACTATGGAAATGCGCCAACGTAAGACCTCTACCCAAAGAGAAACCACCGAAGCTTATTCAAAAAGACGTGGGGCCAATATCACTCACGCCGGTATTGTCTAAGTGCTTGGAGCAATTAATTTGCGCCTGGATAACTTCCATCGCCGGGGACCAAGTTGACCTCCAACACTTTGGGTCAGTCAAGGGAACGTCCACTGTCCATGCACTTATCGAGCTAGTGCACAGATGAAAACCGCGCTCGATTCTATCGATACCAAGATCCACATACTACTCGTTGACTTCAGCAAAGCGTTTGACAGAGTAGATCACCATGGCGTCACTGTAGTATTGTTTGGCAGGCTGCAGCGTTGGCAGCACAAGGATGGAATACCTTGTGGGCAAGTAAAAGAGTGTTAGTTGTTGTGCAACAATGAGTTGGCAGACCGGATATGGCGCCTGCATTAACTTTACTCAAGACATTACCTACGCATTTTGCTTGCTATGTCGCTACTGTCGTGGATCATGTCTTTTCGGAGATTTAGGTGCAACATAATTTACCTTCTTGTTATTGTAATTATAAATAATGAGACAGTTGAAAATAATCTCAATATCTTTGGTAGAAGTACCTTGGGTAGGTTGTTTATAAACGACACGTACACACATATTGCAGTTAGAGATCAGTCACGGAAATGATGTATGGTGTCTGAATTAATGATGATTCAAATAAATTTACCTTGACAGAGTGTTCCTTGAGTGCCTGGCTTGCATGTGCAGTTGTGAGAGTGAACAGTGTTTACACATTTGCCTCCGTTCATGCACGGATTGCTCTTGCATCCATTGTAGTCTACGCACAATAAAATACAATTATGACGTTATCCCGACGTTAAAATGTAATATTCACAACATAAGTAGTATCAAAGTATCAACTGTGTGCGTGTGGTCCTGATTTGTTTCGATTACATCGTTTTGTGCTTCCTTGCATGTTTTCTAAACATAATATGCTTTTGCTAACTCTGAAATTCAAGTCACTATTTTAGCTTTGCAGCGGTTATAAAAATACATCACGAGCACAGCATAATTACAAATAGTTGTGTAAATAATAGTTTAAGCATAGGCAATAATATTGATTAAAATAATGAATTGCCGATCATAGTAATATAGTTTTGAAAAAATACTTTATCAGTCCTCAAAAAGGGTAAACAATTCTTCTTTATTTTAAGTTCAAATATGTAGTCCATCAATGCAAAGTTGAGTGAACTTCAGGCATTTATAAATTACTTATCTTCGTTAAACGTTACATTTAGCATAACATATATCCAACAAAGTTGGTCATCTGATAATGATACGTTATTATTAATGAACATGACTATTTTTTTCAAGGAAAACGTTGCAGTAGTAAATGGGTATTGTTGCTATATATAGATAAACGCTTTGACCATGAACTAAAAACGAAATTAAATATATATGAACAATGGGTGGGACACATGCTACAAATAGTAGGATCTAGAATTGCAGTTTCGTGACCACTCTTTGGCTACTAAGGTTTGACGATTGATTCTGCTTCTATGGACCATTTAAAACAGATTTAGCCCCCCAGTCCCCCGCCAGAGGGCCAAATCCAAAATGGCCGCTGGCACTATCTCGAAAAAATTACATTTGAACCAAAGCGCCAAAAATCACGTATGAAGATACTTTTTCGGGTAGGTCGTCCACGAGGATTCCGTGTCTGACATCAGTTTGACGCTATGACATCATTTGGACCCATAAATCCAAGATAGCTGCCATCTGGTCGAACGAAAACGTGACTTTTGCACCAGAGCACCTAGAAGCATATATGAAAACACTTTTTCGGGTACGTCGATTTATACCCACAAATCCAAGATGGCTGCCACCCGGGTCAAAGATGGCCGCCATCCGGTAGAGCGAAAACGTAACTTGAACGAGAAGGGAAGATGTGGGTTTTTGGAGTTTGCATTGACACAGTATGTAAATAAGTAAAACAACAATATTTGTAAACTATGGCCAGTGAACAAATGTTAACCTCAAAACCCATTTTACCCTGGTATTGCTGCAAGTAGTTGGCGCGGAGGCAGTGTTGGCGTAGGCTATCTGTATCTGGAGGGAGACGGATGAATGATTTGTTCTTCATTCTCTTCCACTTCATGACTCGGACCTTAGCTATGGTGCTACTTTTGTTGTCGTCGTAGATGACATGTCGTGTGAACTCGAACAGCTGCTCTACCACCTCCTTCTCAAGGTCAAGGCTATCTCCGCACCGCGACAGCTGCCGTCGCGCTACAGAGCTCTTAACCACCTGGTCACACGCCGACTTCTTACCCTTACCGTAGAAGCCTGAGTTGGCATCACAGCCTGTCACACAGCTGCACAATACACTTGACAGTTGTTGTGAGATGACCGCTGCCGCAACGTAGGCATCTGTGTCAGCGGCATCAATGACAACAGGGTCACTGTAGCCTGACTCGCACAGTACTGCGTAAGCGGAGACAGTGGACAGTGTCAGCCTCAGACTGGTCAAAGCTGCAGTTCTGCATCGGTTGCTGGGTTGACACGTTAGTGCAGTGGGAACCAACTGAGTAGATCATCTCTGCATCAACACTCTGTGCTAGGACTGCAAGATAGCTTCATATCAATTTTTGCTGCCGACCCTTGTTGCCGACGACACACAGCAGTGTTGTAAACGCTCTGGCGGGGGGAAGTGTCTGCCAATTTCATATAGGTGTTGGGGACATGTGTCTTACCCTCCACCCGCAGTTCTCGCTCGCCGTCTTTCGTCGAGTAAGTTGCGTCATATGGGTCGTTCAAAGAGATGATAAGTCAGCATCGCCATGGCGAGCAAGGATGGTGGATGCCACCTTTTGCACATAGTCCGACCACTTGTATGGGGTGCCATCTTGCGTCTGCTGATCTGTCGATCTGCTGTTGGAGTTGCCACACTCCAGATCATGCCCATATCGACGAGAGCGACGTAGGGTTCCTCTATGTTCAATAAGGCCATACACTCATCGACAACAACTGGGGCAGGTCCACGAGTTGACTGACCTCAGTCAGGTTGACTACTGCCTTGACAGCGTTCCGCTCCATCCCAGCAGCTCTCGCCGGACCTCTCGCCTGGTTCCTTGGCAAACGTCAACCGTTTGCTCAGAGGAATGGCTGCATGGAGGGAGACATTCTTACTGAACACCCGCTCTCGCAAGAAACTGGTCAAAAATCAGATAGCCACCTCCCGTACCTATTGTTGTCGTACGTATTTGACGCGCATATGATCATCCTGGATGTTTGCCTCGTACTCCCGAACAAAGGGTTCTAGACGCTGCAGAAACATCCAGTTAAAGCTGTGTGCAATTAATCAACCTGAAAGGCAAGTGTGCTTCATTAAAACAAATCAGACCTCTGTTGTGCTAAACAAGATATTTGTACAATCGTAAAAAAATCCAGCCAATATGGCACTCATCCCAAAAGGAGCTCACTTCTAGAACCATTATTCGTCCTGTCCGGCAGCGGGATTCTCCCTCCCTTTATATTACTTGGGTCCAGGAATTCAATTCCTTAACTATTATACATTACCTTGAAGATGATCCTTGAATGGCCTTGAACTTACCATGTAAAATTGACCTTAATTCGATCTGTCACCTTCATAAATTGCATCAGCGCAATGATTTAGCGGAAATAATGTGTCTTGGTCAATATACCCCAAAACCATCTTCATACATCCTCGTGGACGACTTACCCGAAGAAGTGTCTTCATACGTGATTTTTGGCGCTTTGGTTCAAATGTTAATTTTTCGAGATTTGGGATTTAGCCCTCTGGCGGAAAATGCCAGCATGTTTTAGAGGGACCAGGGGGCTAATTTTTTTAAATGGTCAATTGAAGTCAAACAATCGTCAAACCTTAGTAGCCAGAGAATGGTCACGAAACTGCAATTCTAGACCCTACTAAACAACTGGAGCAGGATTATCACAATCATTCACTGGAAACATATACCGTCCTCCAAGGCTCTCAACTGAAAAAATATAACGAACTAATAAATGAATTTTCAATAGTCATATAATCTTTGTCGTGTCACCAAAATAACAGTGTTATTCTTGCCGGGGACTACACTATATATATATATATATATATATATATATATATATATATATATATATATATATATATACTATGCTAAAAATAAATGAGCAAGAACCACAGTAGCATATTGTTTGATATGTTATCTTCATTCGGTCTCTTCCCCAAATAACTCTTCCTACAAGTTTCACAACATGAACAGGTACACCAATTCACCATTTCTTTTGTAAATTAACAACATATATCTTACAACGTACAGCAATAATAATAATAAAACAATTCTGATATTCAGTCATACGTTATGTTTGTGGGCAAGCTCTTAACGTAGAATGTCCTACATCCAAATTCATACAACTTAATGTACAAAACAAAGTGGCAGTGTTAATAATAAAAAGGTATAAACTGTTTTGAGATGTATACAAAATTGGACACAAGCCCAAATGCTGATCCCAACCATAATTATAAGTGTATCGTAAATGAAACAAACCAAGCAAAAAATTAATATATGACTAGCAAATTTGTGAAATTGTATAAATGCATGCATAACAAATCTACACAGGTACATGGAAGCCTGCTAACCTAAAACAAAAAACAATCACAAACAATGAATCTTCCGAATGTGCCATATTACTGGTCAATTTAAAAACATTCAATGGTATGTTGAAATCAAGTTTTCGCAAAACAAGACATCAATATTATGACACATGTTTTAGTACTTTTACATTTGACATAAAACACGCGGGAAACTATAAATGAAATTTGTCTAAACATAAAACTATGAAACCATTGCCTAAATATTGTAAATACCTATTCCTCATTGACAGTAAATTCAGTGAATTGGTTTACCAATAAAAGTAGTGATTTGGCAAATGATATATATAAAAACGTTCGTGGAAATATGTATTATTATGTAAATAAAATAGTGAACAGTGAATTCACATTTAAATATTTTGAATACGATATAATAAAGACTACAATAAATAATTTTTGAACAAAAGTAGTTGTGGATATGATTGATGGTCTCTTCACTAATTGCAAAACGTTCTTGAATCAGCACTAACAACATCCTTAACATTATTAACAAACCAAAGTATTAACCACAGGAATATTCCCTGACAAATAAAAAGGTTCCCCAACAGTATTAAGTAATTATGTGCACATATATCTTCTACCAGCTATTTCAAAAGTACTTGTTGTTTGGAACAATTATTATATTAATTAAAAGACTCTAAGCTTTTTTGCCGGCATTAGCATTACTAGATATATAGCAACAACCTAACTGCGTCAGGACGAAATACCTATTAATAGTTATCTAGATCTTTCCAAGGTCTTTGATACCATTGATTGTACAATGTTTATTGATAAATTGAAATATTATGGTGTACATGGAACAAATCTCAACTTAATCGGCAGCTACGTAAGAAACAATATACGGAAATTAACAATATCAAATTAAGTATGTTATCAATAACAACATGTGTACCACACGGTTCGATATTAAGACCCCTGTTATTCATCATATAAATAAATGATTTTGCACAAGCTAGTAAATGTTGAACTTCCTTATGCCGACTATACAACCCTATCATACAAGTATATTAAGTCAAGAATCTTCAATGATAACATATATGACAACACTATTACTTAAGTAATGACATTTCCCATGCTGTACCATTTTACAAAAACACGTAACTTGTTAAAAATAGTTGACATCCTTAAATTACAGCAATTAAAATGTAACTATAATAATAATTATATATATTTACACCATGGTTGGTTGCTAGGTTCACGGCGTGCTCTCTGTCAGTGCAGTGTTGGAAAACATTTTAAAAATTAAACTCATAACACGATCCGATATAAAATGATTTCTCCCACTTTCAGTTGAGATTGGTTCATCAGAAAATTACGCGGCAGGTGCAGATATGCTGATGACACTTCTGTTTGAACGGATGCGAATAACCACAGCCCCCCGAAATTATCAGCTTGAATTAGATTTTGTTACATATTGCAATATAATCACACAATTCAGTACCTACGATGTCGTACATGAATTCTATATTCAATAATATTGTTGATAGGTTATTTTTCCGCATTTCGCGGTGCAAATAGCGTTATGTAAAATAACGTCACTGCGATAGCCAAGCTTGCATTAAAACATTATTATAAAAATACCACATTTGTTTGACCCACGATTGTTTCTCACTTGTAATTTATGGGAACCATAAAGAACTACGCGTATAATTGTCAGAGTATTGATTACAGTGTGTAGGACAACACCCAGCACCATGCTAACCGATGCGACGGGGAGCAATTTCATTGGAACCAGCTAGGCTGGTGATTCGGCTGGGCCCAGATTCGGCAAACGCACACCTCGCATGCGCGCGCAAGCACAATGCCCGCGTTTATCTGCTCTGACGTAGCGTTGGTGACACACGTCACGCACAGGCCGAGTTTTGTAGTTAACATTCGCGTAATAACAGTCATTATTGGAACGTATTACTAACGGAAACTATGTTAGTAACAACAGAGAATCCTGGCCCGCTACCGCCAAGTTTCCAGATTCGGAAGAATCGTGCCGAATCTGGGACCACGACACCGGTAACTAAGCGGAGTGACGTAATCACATCGGTTGTCTCGATTGTACCTGAACTAATGATGATTCAATGCAAAAAGAAATGTCTAAAAACGCATTTACCTAGGCATTGTGTTCCATGGTAGATTAAGGTGCATGAACAGTCGTAAAAGTCATTTCCATTTCGACATGTACCTCCGTTTGAACATGGATTGCTCTTGCATCTAGCGGGTTCTATACAAAACATGATCAAATTATAATGTCAACCCGACGCTAACACTTAAAATATTCACAACAGCAGTACTCTCAAAGCATCAACAAAGGTGTATGTGTTGCATATACGTGCGTGCGCTTTCAAATCGCAAATACCCATAATAAAAGAAGAAGTGACAAACCCCAATCAATTGAGATGAGGTGAATTGCGATCCATTTTACACAAACAATGACGTCATGTAGACTTATTGAAACATTGACGTGCTACGTTTACGAAAAAACTACAATAAACAAGGTAAAATTAATTTAATTTAATAAATATTTGAATTCATAATCAGTTATTTTATTGAAGGTAATATTATCCATACGAAAACGTTCCTTCCACCCAGAAAAGGAGCACTTTCTGTACACTGAGTTTTCGGGGATTTAGGCGCAAAGGAATATACCTTCATCAAATTCTTATTCTTACTGTAATTATTAGAATAATATTACAAGATAAATGAACACAAAATAAGAGACACTTGAAAGTAATCTCAACATCTTTAGTAGAAATAAGAATAAGAAATGAGAAATGAGAAATGAGAAATGAGAAATGAGAAATGAGAAATGAGAAATGAGAAATGAGAAATGAGAAATGAGAAATAAGAAATAAGAAATAAGAAATAAGAAACAAGAAACAATAAATAAGAACACCACACACATTACAGTTAGAGGTCAGTCACGGAAACGCTGTACAGGCTATGGTGTCTGAATTAATGATAGTTCAATGCAAATACAAATGTGTAACAACGAATTTACCTTGGCAGTGTGTTCCTAGAAAGCCTGACGTGCACGAACATTTGTAAGAGCCATGACTGTGTTGACATGTAGCTCCGTTGAAACACGGATTACTCTTGCATTTTCCGCTTGCTACTTACAACAGGGTACATTTATGACGTTAACCCGAGGTTACAATGTTATATTCACAATATAAATTCTCTCAACGCATCAATGTGTGTATGAGTGTGTGCGTGTGCGTGTGCATGTGCATGCGCGTGCACACACACACACACACACACACACACACACACACACACACACACACACACACACACACACACACACACACACACACACACACACACACACAACACACACACACACACACACACACACACACACACACACACACACACACACACACACACACACACACACACACACACACACACACACACACACACACACACACACACACACACACACACACACACACACACACACACACACACACACACACACACACACACACACACACACACACACACACACACACACACACACACACACACACACACACACACACACACACACACACACACACACACACACACACACACACACACACACACACACACACACACACACACACACACACACACACACACACACACACACACACACACACACACACACACACACACACACACACACACACACATAGTTGGTCAGTCAGACTAAATATATAATTATGTTAGCTTTACTACATTATATGTTTTATTTAAGCTTTTATTGAACATGTTCTACATTTTATAATGTACAATGTCCTCAACATTGGGGCACTACTCTCTGGCGACTAGCAGCTGTTCGTCCGTCTTTGTATTTATAATAATATTATAAATTATATAAATAATATTATTATTCCGCTTATCCTGTGGTCGCCGTATGTCTATTTTAATTTTAGTTTTTAAACGGGTGACCCATACAAGGAGGACAGCAAGTACGTTTTTCTTTGACATTTTAATGTGCTATCGACTTTAACTGTAAATACTTACCGAGCTTAATGGGAGGGTGCCAGCTTCTATGCTTATTTATTATTTTTTCTCGTTTAATATTACATTGTTATGACTGCAGCAAACATGTTAAAGGTTTACTGCCTGCCAAATTGTGTTCGTTACTTTATTTAGCTCGGAACAATATACGTAATTTAAAAGCTTCCATCCGCAACACGTTCAAATGGTAAACAAAATATCCATTTTCAAAACAAAATTGATTGGCAACAATGCCGAGGCGAGCAGAATTAACCGTAATACCCTACAATGTTAACTTTCCCACGTTCTCGACAACAGACGTCCTATTAAAATTACTGTTTTGCCAAAACTTGGCAGGCACCATCCTTGTAAACAATCGTGCACACAAAGACTCTGACTTTCTATCTAATATTGATTTTCCATCTGGCTTAACGAAAAACAACACCAGACTGTTGCCTAAATAAGGACGGAAGGGTTGTGTGCGACAAAGGCTATAACAAATTTAATATAAGCCCCTTTTAAAATCCATGATTTTGGTCAATATCCAGTCTCTGACAGATCTTAAGCTAGACAAAGCACGTGCAAACGGAACCTTTTAAGATCAATACAGATATGGTTTCATCGAAACCTGGTTTTAACAATAACTCTGTCTGCGATCGTGAGACGTTCATCAATGGATGTGGGTGTCCCACCCGACGTGATCGGGTGGGACACCGGGAATGAGAAAGGTGGGGTGTTTGATTTTTGGTGCAAGGCCTCATTGAATGTGAATGGTATATAAATAAATGGCTATTCCAACACCTTTCTTATTTTATATCTCGGTGTATAACATTACATCCAAGCAATTATATAATGGAACAATCGTCGGACTATAACCGTGTCTCAGATATTGCAATACTATCAAACAGTATTTCAAGTTCATATATAATCTTTGATTTGTATCAAAATTGGTGATAAAGCTTCTGGCATTAAAGTGAATGAATGACAAGCCTGTCCTTATGTTTCACTGTTAATAAATTTGTCATCTGTATATTGATCACATTTTATATAAATATTGCTATAGAAGTTATTGTTAGGTTCAATTTCATTTTCGAAATCACACACATACATACATACACACAGTACTTAAATATAACAGTTACAGTTTCACTATTAATACAATGTTACCAATTTGAAAATGTTGTGTTCTTAATAAATTATCCAACTAATGTTACATTAAACCACTTCATTTTAATTGTCATATTATTCATACTACGTGATTGTTATATTCCCAAATGTGTAAACATATCTAAACAAAGTTAAATTAAATTCAATTAATTATTTTTATATATAAACACGTTGCAAAATTCACCAAGTGACACCAACCTTAATCTTGCGCGGCCGAATATAAAATACAATGTAACACATTTTATCCGCCTAACATCTTCTAGTGACTTTCATTGGTCGATATAAATATAATTACATTAGTGTGTTTTCCAAGACCATGTGATCCGTGCGCGGCAAAAAAACAGAAACATTTCTACAGAATCTGAGGTGGATGCTGTGGAGACCGATTTTATTGAGATGGAAGGTCCGTCAGATGTAAAATATTCTGTTGTAATAAAATCAATATTGACAGTCTAGGCATGAAGTAAGTTGATGGCCGGTAGGTGTGTTCAATATACGGAACAGCGAAAACGAAGGCGAAGCTGTTAATTATCGTCCGCCCCATCATGTTACTGACTTACTGTTCTTACACTAAATTACACCCGCTAATCATGGTAGAACGATTTTAAACATCCGTTCCGGAGATTACCGAACGCCCTTGTGATATGATAAAACGATATCTACAGATATGTTACCTGCCATACACTTGCATAGTTGACATGAAACAATGCCAATGATGAACAAATTATGTAACATAAACAACGTCTTCATTTTGCGTTAGCATATCTAACTCTCCTCGCAGCGACTCGTTTCCTGTCGCGAGCTCAACTTTGACTATGTTCAATGTGACCTTTAAACCTTGCCGTTGCGTACGTAACGTATAATTATATATATATATATATATATATATATATATATATATATATATATATATATATATATATATATATAATATATATATATATATATATATATATATATATATATATATATATATATATATATATATATATATATATATATATATATATATATATATATATATATATATATATATATATATATATATATATATATATAGTAGCGACTGTGGCATGTTTTTGTATTATTGACATAGCATTGACTGTGCGGCCATGAAACAGATGTGTGTCAATCATAGATATTTATAAATAGAAAATACCAGTAGAACTATAGGGGAAAGATTAATGATCTAACTATGTGGTGTCAATATTGATTGTTCTTTTAATAGGCGTGGTATATTTAAAGGGAGGGTTTGGAGCATAATTCTGGAGGGCTAAATAAAGAAAGAAAATCACCACCCGTGTTCTTTATTAAATCGACTTCATGTTGTTTTTTAGCTGAAATACATGTACAGTGGAATGTCTCTATTAAAAATAACCATTTGAACTCGGTAAAAGTAACACAACTTGCAGAACAAATATTCTAAGCTATAACATATGTGGATATATTTATGTATATTCTGCGGTGATCTTAATTGCAATGTAACTTTGTTGTCTAAGTAACCATAATAGTGGCGAGGTAACCATAATAGTAGCTGTCAGGTTCCACATTGTGCTACGAATATTTCTTATTCGTGAAAAACTCATTTAAACATCTGGTTTTGTTTCAGATGTGCCATGATATATTACAAATGGCCATGAATTTTATATTCTGTGTTTGATGCAGACAGTGCTTCCAAATGTAACCGGTTAGAAAATCTTCACATATATCTGCCAACAAAAATGTAAGTATATGTTCATGTATTATAACAACAGTGAAATGTGTTGCTCACAATTTATTGACAATGAAAATAACATTAGAGCAACCAGAACACCAAGCAAACTAACATGATACAACATTTATATAATACAAATGACATTTCATACAATGAAAACACCACACATAATTCCATAGTAGAAATATACCAATACAATATAAAAATTCATGTTTAACAGTAACTGATGTAGCATCATTCTAGAACATTACGAGTTGCATGCCCAGATGTCCACTATGTCAGAACTGAAAAAAGTTCCAATGATTTTATGAAAACACAACATGTATTCTACGATGATAATGGATTGAGTTACCTCCATTTTCATATGTCACCTGTCAATACAGTTCTTATATAGTGCAGTATCCAATCCTCAAACATGGGGTCAAATACATTTGTATTTGAAAGTATTTAAATACTTTTTTAAGTATCTGTAATTGATGTTTAGGAATAAAAAGTATTTGTATCCCTCAAGAGTATTTGTATTTAAATATATTTCAATGTATTTGACCCAATGTCTGCTCAGCATTGTCCTTGTCAAAGTGCTTTACACTTTACTCCCTGGCAGACCTACTCAATTAAACACCATCTCATGACTGTGGGAAGTATCCAGCCAAGCTGTAATTAATTAATCAAGACGGTTCGTGTACAAATATCAACCATTGTCTATAGCCAATTACTTGTTTACACAGCTGAGAGAATTGGAGCAATGACGGGTGAACAGGCCTTATTTTATTTCAGGTGTCCAAGTCGGCTTGGTCGAAGGGTACAGAGAGTCATACCAGTGTATACCAGCCGTAAGATCGAACTTCTGTGCTCTCAGCGGAGAACAATATATGGGATAACACTCAGCACTTGTTGACTGCTGCCCTTGCGAATTATCAGTTGATTTGTAAATAAGCAGTTGGATTGACTTTAAACAAATCAACTGACTCTTGACACCAGCAGATCTTGTTTCATTAGCTTGGGCATATCTGTACCAAGGACTGCAATTCCGACATGGACAGTCATTGTGGGCAGCGGCCAGAGTTCTGACAAAGATGTAATTCACCATTCACTCTTTCTGTCTGCCATGGGCTGGTGGATCTGCAGGTAAACATACAGCTGTAGTGTCTTCCGCAGTTCCAATTGCTTGCGTCTTGACCAGAAAACAGCCATGTTGTCAGGGTTCGCTAGGACGTGGCCGGATGTTCTTGCTAGAGCCATGGTTCCATCCGTATAAATGAACAGGACATGATGTACTGCTATATATTAACTGTTTGAATTTACTATGTTTTTGTATGAAAAAAGATCATTCAATGTGCGCCAAATAAGCAGCATATATGTTACACTGTAATAGTGAACAGTGTCCTTTACTTTGGTGCAGTGTGTTGGGAGTGGCAATATCAACAACCAGGACAGGATTAGGCTAGATACATTTATCAAGAAAACAAATGGGACTGTAAGGATGGAACGGGTCATGGATAGACTACAGAAGATTTCTGGCAGATGACATACACTCAGTAAGTTCTTAATTTGACAGCTGACAGGAGTGACAGATACTGAGCTGCATGCAATAGAACTGCATTCATATTATTGCACAGTGCTTGCACAGACACATAGATGATGATGCTGCTCCAGCTGCTATCTTCATTGAATAGAGATGTGTGTATGTGTGTGTGTGTGTGGTGATACATATTACATAAACTAAGGTATGATAACTGATTGCATGATCACTTAGTGTTTACGCACTAGAGTTAACAGTGCTCAATCGTGCAATTTCCTAATGTTGGTAAACATGGTATTTAATACATAATTGGTAAAATAATACTGCGTCTTACAAACATTTCACTCCACCATGACCTTCCTCTCACAAAATGTCCACAACAGCATTTATCGCTACATTGTTTTGTCATGTTGTATCTTATATTTAGTGCTTTAATTTCTATTATCCAATAAACACAAACGTTGGCACTTCAAAATATTAAACGAACAGGAATATGTATGACAATGTATACTGTTAACTAGCAAAATGTCATACTGAGACATCACGCCAATGTGCATGGTGGATCATCTGACTTACTTGCTAAACTATTGGATTAAATTATTGTTGAATTAGGTTAGTGATTTGCATGACACAGTGGTTGAGGGTAGAGAATTCCACTGGTTCCAAATGTTCACCGAGTGTTTACCTGAAGATCTAGTGTTGTATTGGATAGAGTGATCTTGTGGGATATCTACAAGTCCACGTTCCAGCTAGTATATTATACAATATCGGACGGCCTAACTCGTTTGGACCTAGTTAGCGGCTCCATGATCCCATGTACATACCTTCTGGAACGTTAACTGTGGTGAATGTTTATGAACAATATCAATATGTACATAAGTCATCACGACAGACATCGCAATGTGTATAATGGTACAAGATTTAAATAATTTAGATAGAAGACTTAATCATATTTACTAACCTTCTTGCGCGCTCTGACTTGGCTACGGCGACGGGAGGTTTCGACCGGTAACCCGTTTCGACGACTATCGTTGGTGATTACATATCGCGCTAATATCGTTTGCACAGCTCCATACTTCAAAACCCGACGTCGTCGACGTTTCTGCGGATCTTGACCCACTATATACGGTGAGAAACAACCTATTCGAAGCAACGTTCTTCGAACGGACGTCCTTCGAAGTTCGCGTATCTTACAACATTGTGTTTACCACGGCGATATCATTAAAATACGTCATTGGACACGTGACTTAAAGACCGCTTCTGCGTGCTGAGTGGTCAGACAACAGGAAGAGGCGCGTCATGGACACCTCTATGAAGCCGATGATTTCAGTAAAATTATCCACTTTGGAATTATTTTACTAATAAACCACTGACGTTAAAAATTTGATTACCATTCAGAATGGTTGCTTTGTATTAGCTCTGTCACGTGCATAGTACGTAATCTTTCCCTTTTGGTTCCCTTTAAATAACCATTCCTTTCCAGAATCGTTCCGGATTTTATTGAGTGCTGTATATTTGATACAGAAAACTAAACATTATGTTAATTTCTACAGAAAATCTATAATTTTCGTGTTGTTGTCTATGTAATTTTTGGCTAAAGAGTACGGTTGAATTTTTTTTCTCCAATCTCCATAAAACAATTCATTTTCATTGGCGAGTTGCTACAACTCCTTGTGGGAAGGTGCTCGCAACCGGGAACCGTATGGTTATGCATTATCTGTTCATATTTTCCCTTGTGAGCTATTCGGATGTCTTGCAGGTAAAGTTTAAATTCCCAAGAAGAAATTCCGCGTTAAGGGAAATAGCACTAAGGTGATATTTTTGACCGGGCGAAATTTCAGAATAGGGCTTGTAAGTCTCGAGCGCGAAAACGAGGCTGGGGGCAGTTGGAGGCAGGAAATCCATATTCTCCATGTTAACATATAGAGGGTATTCACGTGGCGTCACCAACCGGATGCGCGGCCATTGTGGCGATACCAACAACACTAACAACCCGCCAGCAGTGCCTATTGTCCGTGCTTACTGAACCGATATAAGAGAATTTGAGCGCGATGGTGAATTACTGTCACGTCTATGGTTGTAGCAACATAGGAAGCAGAGAAGTCGATCGTTCTTTCTTTAGGATACCCGCCGTAATTCGCAAACTTTGTTTTGTTTTTGTTTGTAATAATCGAACTGTTCCCAAATAGCGTGTCTCAGTTATATTGTCCAAAGGATTGTTACAAGCAGAAGCAACGTCACACTTTGCCGGTGACAATGATCACGGAAATCATGAATTTTAATCGATTATTATGGTGGTTGCCATGGCATTAGCGGCAAAAGTACTTGTGTTTGACGATCTTGACTAATAATGAAGAGTGCCGTTTTTCGCGCAGTTTAACCTGTTTTGGGCAAACGTATATATGTGATATGATTATGTGCATTTAGACAACTTTTCAGATATAAGTGCTTATCGAAACCACAACGTACAGCAATGTAAAATGCAAATCACGTAAAAGACACGGCCTAAAATCGTGTTTATTATCTGCACTACGCAAATCGTTATATATCTATGATAGTGTGGTTAAAATCAATATTAAATCGAACATTTAAGTCAGATAAGAAAGTTACAACACAAGATATTTATGACCTGATTGTCCTAGTTTTCATCAGTCGGAAGCTACAACTGTCATCCATCGTTAGAATATTATTGAACAGGGTCATTGACAATTTTGGAAGAGAACCCCGGCGGCTCCAATTCCTGTTCCAAGTGTAATGACCTGCTCTAACTGAATGAATTGTTGAAATTTTTTTATGTTATTTTATTCATTTTGTATTTTCCATATAATTTTTTTGAAATTGTTGATTTTTCAGGGGGGGCAACTGCCCCCTTGCCCCCCCCTCCGGAAGCCCATGATCGTATGGTAACCGCTAAGGCCATTAACAATAGCTTGGAGACCCAATTGTATATCTCGATCTTGAGGTTAAAAACGCTGTCGTAAGGTCACACCAAAGCCATTGTAAATTATCTACATTTGTATATGGCGTTAATTGTGCGCCATCTCCAGTTTGAAACACTTCGGTATGCACAACTAATTATGTTACTGAAAATAATATACCTATTTATGTTGGAAAGTCACTGCCTTGCGCCACTTTGACATTCATATAAGTAAAGCTAGCTCTAGCTAACGTTAATTAAAACTAGCTCACCGTAACCATAATAATAACTAACACTAATCCTAAGTAACCGTAACTCTAACACTGTTTAACCCTAACTCTAACCCACCTAGCTCCAACCAACCTTACCTATAACCTTAATTAACCACAATCCTAGCTTATCATAACTAATTCTAGCAATACCTTTATGTTTGCTTGTCATATAAGAATAGCAATCAACTGGTTGATCGTGCGGTCCACTTTTGTTGAATAGTCACTAGGCCTACTAAAAAAATCAGCAATGAATGTGTTCACAACGTTTTGGCGAGTTGTATATTTAAAAATAGAAAAATATTTAAAGTAACTTTGCAATGGGGATTGTGTGAAGTGCAGTGTTTTATTATATGGGGGGGGGTCAGTACCACGTGGGGATAGGACCTAGTATAATCGTAAACGACTCGAGCGCATGTAGTCAGTACCATTAGTTACACGTCCGTCGCTGCAGCGGTTTAATATTTCACTGGGTATACTATTTTCAAAACAGCGTGTGTCACGTGTCGTTTTCGAGTTCCGTTACACGCAACCATATCCGATTGTGCTTAGTTTGATGTTGTCGAATTTGTGCAATTATCAATGACCACTTTCAATAATGGTGACAAGGTCATGTTGAATAAAGGACAGGTATTGTGAAAGTGTATTTATTTTGATTTGTGCATATGGATCTATTCGTGGAAATTTGATTTAGCGTCTCATTATGATATAGCGATACGATTATCAACCAAACAATATTGTAAAATGTTAACTAGGCTTAAAGTTAAAACTGCATAATTTGTTTTTTGCTACTCAGGTCTAATTCGATTTTTTGATCCTCTGTGTAATTCACGAAATGCAACGACACCATTTATTCACTGTGACATGCTCATTCGTTTGTGCATATGTTTTACTTCGTTAATAGAGTTTATACAAAGTAACAATATCCACATATACTCTTTTTAATGTCACCGATTTACCATAGAATCGGATCTTAAAATCTAAAATTCTAACGAAATCCATAATGGCCTAGACGCCGCCGTCTAAATCGGTGATAGGTTAGATTGGCTTGGCTTGGCCAATAAGCGCGCGGCATTCTAGGTTTCTGCTGAGGCCGGTCAGCTTCCTGCGACGTCAGTAAGGGGACACAACTTCGAGTCTACGTTCAGTTGACGTGACATGTAATGATGTAGCAGCTGCTTAGACCTAAATATGTGGTCAACAAATAATTATGAAGTAGACATATCAACAGTTGATGGAACAAAATCTAACAAAACGTCGCCGACCGTCGTCTTCTTAAACCCGGGGCAGTGCTAACGATATTTAGCCATGCCCATGGTCCATGGATGGACCTAAACCATCAAACCAACGCATATCAAGCTGGCCGAGACATCATTGAAGGTTAGTATGATGTACTATTTTTTCTGTGGTATAACGTTATGTATTTAATTGTGTTTTTTACAGACGTCAAGCACATGTAACGTTTTTGTGTTGTTAAAAG
>JAODUO010002351.1:0-10000 GCA_025642075.2 Ridgeia piscesae
TGTACTCGTCTATTTCTCCCGTCCGCAGAGTAATATTACTTGTTTGTACTCGTCTATTTCTCCGTCCGCAGAGTAATATTACTTGTTTGTACTCGTCTATTTCTCCGTCCGCAGAGTAATATTACTTGTTTGTACTCGTCTATTTCTCCCTCCGCAGAGTAATATTACTTGTTTGTACTCGTCTATTTCTCCTCCACAGAGTAATAAAAACTTGTTTGTACTCGTCTATTTCTCTATCCACAGAGTAATAATATTACTTGTTTGTACTTGTCTATTTCTCCCTCCGCAGAGTAATATTACTTTTTGTACTCGTCTATTTCTCCTGCCTGGTCTTACGCTGTGCACACAACAAATATATACCATGTTTTTATAACAAATGTAACGTCCCTGGAAAAACACACGCACCCATACAAATCGCATTCACACATAAAAACTGACTTCATACCATTACGAATGACAACAAATACACGACATGACAGGACGTGGAACCCGTCCACTAGTGTTCACGTGACACTGCATCACCTGATCATGCATTTCCTTCTGGGCTTTTAGCGACGCCTACAACAGTTTCGAAAACGCCTCGTGGTCGATGTGTACACAGAGTAAGCGCCCTTACTGCGTCTTATTTTCAACCCCTAAATGGTATATGAAAACATCTTTTGACGGTCTATACGCTGTAATAGGTTTAATTTATACCGCATAACATGATTTTGCAATAAAAATAAAAAGAACCGAACGGACCATGTCGCGTTAAACTGCATTGACCCATGGGACCCCAATGGGTGACTCATCGGTCCCTTACCATGGGGACCAATGAGTCATCACGGACCCTGTTGCAAAAGTTGTTACCAAGAAGAAACTGATGGAGACAACCAAACAAACTCATTGTTGTAATCAGCAGCTACAATGGGTCTAACAGCATGGACGTTTTGGGATCAGTAGCTGTGGGGGTTGAAGGCGCCTTGGCAAGTAATCTGAAAACTGGCTCATAGGTCCCCAGTCTTCCCTACATACCAACTCCTCCACCTTTTTGTTCTAGGATTTGATAGTAATGTGTAATCAAGTATATATTCTAAATATCAATATTTTCCATGTCTCAGTTAATCATGTACAGTCAAAGATGCAATTTAAAAATATTTGCAACGTTCAAGTTTTTCCAAATTGTTAGATAAGTTTCTGCAATTAACTGATAATGTTGAAAAAGTATCGTTTACTTTACACTGTAGTTCTTGTAACTCGGAATCAGTATAGTAATTGCATTCTTTCAGGCAGTCTTGTCAGTTTACTAAATTGCCTTTTTCTCTATCATCTATATTGAAACTTGGTTCGTCTTCATTAACAGCCATGGCTAACTGAATTAAGGGCTAAACAGTGTCAGTTCAGCGCCTGCAGGTTAATCGAACCCTGTCCATGTCTGCTTCCGTCAGAACAGTTTCTTTGTATGCGTTTGTGAGCAAGCAGATGACCTGCCATCCATCAACTATGTCGACGTCATGCCCTCAATGCTCAATCGTACTCGCCTTGCGTAGTAGATCGGACCTTCGTTTAGTCAAGTTTTCAGTCACGACCCACATCGTGCCCTTTAGTTTGCGCTTCGCACTGACGATGGATCTGCGCCTCTCGTAGTCCGTCTGCATCACAATGACGGGCCGTGGCTTGTCTGGGATGGACCGACCTGTGGGCCCAGTGTCGCTGTGATATCCTAGACGGCGGCTCCGGTCGATGTTACTGGCTGTGAGTTCCAGACCCAGATTGGTGGTGCGCAACGACAGCACTGCGTCGGTCGTGCTCTACTGAACCTCTGGGATGCCGTGAATCAGTAAGCAGTTTCGCCGGCTGTACTGTTCACTGTCGCCACGTAACACCTTGTCAGCCGTTTCCGAGGTGGCCACTCGTTCTTCCACGTTACGAACCTCGTCGTTCGTACGGCCGTTATCGAGGGCACATGGTGCGTAGAAATCCTGCTTTAAACTCGTTCATGACACCACTGTCAATACCATCTATCGCGGGCTTGTCCAAAAACGACGGATTATATAGCAACGTTTTCACGATGGCCTGACTCACCGCGTTGATAATGGTATTCATAATGTCGTTTTGAATTAGTTCAAACACTGCGGTCCGCACGTCACCATTTTGTAAATTTGATAACTGGAAATGTTTATTAACTCTTGAGATCGATTAACACCTTTGTTTCGTTCCGCCCCTGAGCTTGGTTTCTGAGGATTTAGGTACCTAATTATTATTATCGATATGCCTACTTTGCATTCGTGCACAAATGATCAGCACTTACTGCTAACAGTGTTAGTCAGATATATCGGCTGCCTGCAATGAGCGTCTACAAACTTGCTACAAAGTTCTTCTTCTTCTTCTTTGCTGTCCATCGTGTCCGATGATGACATCAGTGTAGGGTTTCGTCCGTTACGTGGTTTGCTCGTTGGTGAGAGAATAGACCAATTTGAGATTTAAAGCCTCTTCCGCAATTGACCAGTAGATGACAGGGGCAGAAGCATCAGGAAGGCCATGGCGGAGATTGTGATCGTGTTGGTATTTTTGTTGTATCTTTTCTTCAATATGGCTTCTTCCTTTGTGAATGGCCTGCCTCCACTGTTGTCGATCTTGTGCGAGGGTCTCCCAGTGGTCTACGGTGATGTGTGTAGCCTTTAGGTGTCGTTTGACTACATTTTTTTTATAAGGGATAATAACAATGTTATTATCTCATATTAAAAATAAAATGAAGCAAACAGGTTTTGATACATTTTGTTAGCGAACGCAGACCACTGGATAGAAATATGGCTTATTGGTGGAAGACAAAGAGTAGTAGTTGATACGGAGGTTTCAAACTGTAAATCAGTTTTGAGTGGAGTATCACAGGAATCCGCATTAGGACCTATTTTATTCTTAATATCTATCAGTGATTTGGATAATAATATACCATGCAAGGTGTTGAATTTTGCGGGTGTCACAAAAGTGTTTTTAAAAATAAAAAATGATGCAGATAGACAGCATTTACAAGATGATCGCAATAAGTTGACCGAATGGTCTGAGAAGTGTCACATTTTATTGTTTTCACACCTGTCCTGTGGTTTACATTTCGTTCTTTTTTAACAATCAAGTGGTATTCTTTCACATCTAGCAGTACTCGTTGTCAATAAACGATGTGTATATCAAACAGCATAACAATTTGATGATATTGAATGGTGTTATTAATATACCCTATCAGTACAATAATACTGTAAATGTAGGATACTACTATATTAAGACAACCGTGTTTATTAATTTGAAAACGTGAATGATTCCATGCCGTAGTAAATTATATATCATACTGTGAACACATGTATTCTTCATAATTGTATCCACAACGTGTGTTAATGTTATTACTGAATTACAATTATGTCACATAACTCGTTTATGATGAATGGTTAAACTGCATAGATGAGAAAATCTACTGTGTTCGATCAGAAAGATATATTAATGCAGGTCGACAACGTCTTATGAACATGTAATTAAATGTTTACTTCCGCTTCTCTCGCTTGCTCTTCTGTTGTGCTTCGTCTACAATCTGGTCTGCAAGTAGAGAACCACATGATTACCTGAACAAAATGCGTACAGAAGGCGGAAAACAGTCATGCCACACACCCACGTGTTCTGTCCCTGTCCCTGTCCCTGTCCCTGTCCCTGTCCCTGTCCCTGTCCCTGTCCCTGTCCCTGTCCCTGTCCCTGTCCCTGTCCCTGTCCCTGTCCCTGTCCCTGTCCCTGTCCCTGTCCCTGTCCCTGTCCCTGTCCCTGTCCCTGTCCCTGCCCCTGCCCCTGCCCCTGCCCCTGCCCCTGCCCCTGCCCCTGCCCCTGCCCCTGCCCCTGCCCCTGCCCCTGCCCCTGCCCCTGCCCCTGCCCCTGCCCCTGCCCCTGCCCCTGCCCCTGCCCCTGCCCCTGCCCCTGCCCCTGCCCCTGCCCCTGCCCCTGCCCCTGCCCTGCCCCTGCCCCTGCCCCTGCCTCCCTGCCCCTGCCCCTGCCCCTGCCCCTGCCCCTGCCCTGCCCCTGCCCCTGCCCCTGCCCCTGCCCCTGCCTGCCCTGCCCTCCCCTGCCCCTGCCCCTGCCCTGCCCTGCCCCTGCCTGCCCCTGCCCCTGCTCCCTGCCCTGCCCTGCCCTGCCCCTGCCCCTGCCCCTGCCCCTGCCCTGCCCCTGCCCCTGCCCTGCCCTGCCCCTGCCCTGCCCTGCCCTTCTCTCTCTCTCCTCTTCTCTTCTCTCCTCTCTCTCTCTCTCTCTCTTCTCCTCTCTCTCTCTCTCTCTCCTCTCTCTCTCTCTCTCTCTCTCTCTCTCTTCTCTCTCTCTCTCTCTCTCTCTCTCTCTCTCTCTCTCTCTCTCTCTCTCTCTCTCTCTCTCTCTCTCTCTCTCTCTCTCTCTCTCTCTCTCTCTCTCTCTCTCTCTCTCTCTCTCTCTCTCTCTCTCTCTCTCTCTCTCTCTCTCTCTCTCTCTCTCTCTCTCTCTCTCTCTCTCTCTCTCTCTCTCTCTCTCTCTCTCTCTCTCTCTCTCTCTCTCTCTCTCTCTCTCTCTCTCTCTCTCTCTCTCTCTCTCTCTCTCTCTCTCTCTCTCTCTCTCTCTCTCTCTCTCTCTCTCTCTCTCTCTCTCTCTCTCTCTCTCTCTCTCTCTCTCTCTCTCTCTCTCTCTCTCTCTCTCTCTCTCTCTCTCTCTCTCTCTCTCTCTCTCTCTCTCTCTCTCTCTCTCTCTCTCTCTCTCTCTCTCTCTCTCTCTCTCTCTCTCTCTCTCTCTCTCTCTCTCTCTCTCTCTCTCTCTCTCTCTCTCTCTCTCTCTCTCTCTCTCTCTCTCTCTCTCTCTCTCTCTCTCTCTCTCTCTCTCTCTCTCTCTCTCTCTCTCTCTCTCTCTCTCTTCTCTCTCTCTCTCTCTCTCTCTCTCTCTCTCTCTCTCTCTCTCTCTCTCTCTCTCTCTCTCTCTCAATGCAATGGCATTAATATATCGCATTTTGATTAAAAAATGACCCTCCGAGGGTGAAACAAAAACGTGAGTTTATCTAAAAACGTTAAACAATTCAGGACCTCAAGCAACATTTGGATTGTATTAATATCATCCACTGACCCCTTAAAATGATATGAAGAATTGACCAGTAAAAATTAATTGCATTGATATACAGACATACTATATATGTGTGTGTGTGTGTGTGTGTGTGTGTGTGTGTGTGTGTGTGTGTGTGTGTGTGTGTGCGTGCGTGCGTGCGTGCGTGCGTGCGTGCGTGCGTGCGTGCGTGCGTGCGTGCGTGCGTGCGTGCGTGCGTGCGTGCGTGCGTGCGTGCGTGCGTGCGTGCGTGCGTGCGTGCGTGCGTGCGTACGTACGTACGTGCGTACGTACGTGCGTACGTACGTCTGTGGTATTAATACAATCCAAATGATGCTTGAGGTACTTAATTTTTTATTTACAAAACCCTTAAGGGAGTTCATGAAAACTCAAAAATAATATTGCAACGAACAAAAACAGCAATGAAAACTAAAGTGTCATGAGTGTCATATTTTCATGGAATTAACGTTTTGTTTCTTCTTACAATGACGACCTACAACGCAAGTGTTGAGTGGACCAATTCACTCCTGGGTTTGCCAACTACACGGGTTTAATAATTCATTACTACATTGGATCCCAAATCGCTGAGTTACTCATCTATTCCTTTAATGGTTCTGTCGCCGCTGAGTCCTAAAGTAACCTCTGACGTCATCCGTTCCCTAAGTTATAATTAAAGGTGTTGCCTAGATTCCGTACGGCAGGTGCGAAGTTTTAACCCAGGATATATACAGATAGAGGACTGACAAATTTACTGCGCTGCGTTGTGTTGGGTTACCAATCAGAAGACAATCAGATTCATCTGCATTTAACTGTATCTGTCGGCCATCCCATAGAGAATGCTTTGGGGGCAATCGTTGATTTGGCTTATGGGACGACTTGCATCAGACGTTGCCAATAAAATTGGAACATCTTTATTGTCTGTATAAAGATACTGAACAGCTTATAGCCTTTGGATTACATAGCGTATACAGGTTCTATGCGTACTATCCGTGAAAATAAAAAGTCCAAACCTTACGGATTACCTTATTCAATGAGAAACGTATTCACAGAAGATGTTGCTATGCATGCTAAATGTACTTACCGAGATTTTCCAATTGTGAGCTTTCGAAGGACGGCTTGACAGGGTGATTGAGTAGGGATGTCGCAATCATAACCAGCGCAGCTACTTTGAATGGCTGGATGACAAATATATCTCCTGATATTGACAGGAGGAACGACACAGTCCATGCCACGTTCTTGTAGTGTGGGTTTGAGAAGCCGTAGGCCATAATCAAAAATGACGAACCCAAAGAGGTTAATGCCATCAAAGCCCATCCTGAAAATACGCAACACCAAAATAGTGAGAACGCGTCAGTATTTGCTGAGCCGCCGCTACTTGACGAGCTGCTGCTGCTGCTGCTGCTGCTGCTGCTGTTGATTCTGCTGCTGCTCTCACTGCTGCTGCTGTTGCTGCTTGAAGGACTATTGTTTCGTGGACGCTTATTAGTATAATTCCAATGAAATGGCAGTCGTCTTGTAGGTGGCCTGTTGTTTGAATTACTGCTTGACGCATTCTCAGAGTCACTGTTTTCCGTTATCGTTTCGTATACTTTCTTCTTATCAGTCTTACCACGACCAACAGCGTTATCTCGTCCGGAATGCTGCTTCAAGTGGCGAAGAGCGCCCTTGTCATGTGAATTTGACAGATCACCGCCGTAGCGTACAACATAGGCCCCTTTTTTCTTATCGATTTTGCGAAATATCAACGTCATCAGCCCGTTGATTGGTATAGCAACGAATGAGCTCTGGATGGCTATGACCATTGTGTCTAAGCTGACGGTCAGCTCACTGAATACAAGTTCATCATGCGCCACGCTCTTCGCCTCGTAGAACATGATGTTTGTGAGCATCGATGAAAGAACGATTCCGAAACCGCACGATAACCGATGCACGCGCGAGAACGTGCTGTGAGGGGGACGCGTGAATATGCTGACCCACGTGTGGTCATCACGCATATGCTGTTGTGTTATCACGCGGAATGTGTATGTGAACTTTTGGACCTTGGTCACTTTAAGTTCGCGGCGTGCTAGCTTTTGTTCCGCCTCTGGTTTCACCCACTGGTCGCATACGAAATTCGATGTCTCGTCAGAATGTCTTTGGTGTACTGATATCTGGATTAGGAACCTACAGTAACACACATACAAAACGAGGTATTATAAAATATATGTACCCGTCTAGAAATATGTTTGGTAGGTTAATGCATAAAAATCAACACACACTTTATCTCGGGAGATTGTTTAAATGCATTTGCGTTTGCAACTGAAAAATGCACCTTCTGATTACGCGTTTGACAGTATAAAAACAAATCAATTGTATGTTCTTGTCGCTAAAACATTTTTATAATAGCATATTATTATTATCTGAATATGACTTTACAATATGTTCACACGTATGAACATTTGGTATAATTATATATAATTATATATATATATATATATATATATATATATATATATATATATATAGTATATATATACACTGTATATATATACACCTGTATATATATAAAATATATATATATATATATATATATATATATATATATATATATATATATATATGTTATATATATATATATATATATATATATATATATATATATATATATATATATATTGAAACATTGTCATATGCATTTTATTGATATCAAACATGCACTTTAATGTTTTCTTCCATCAAACGTTTTTTTAATTCAAATAGTTGCATTTGTATTTAGGTTTCAGTACATTTTCTTTAGTCTGCGCAGTTGCACCATTTAGATAATGGCATGTGCATGAGAGTTGATTTGTTTGGCAAAACGAATTAGTAATGAGCATAAATCACCTAGCAATGATGAAGGGAGCGGAACAAATACATGAAAAAGAAGGAAGATGCGATCGACAAGGAAACAAATTGAGAACATGACATAATACAGGCGAGAGTAGATACTCATAATAGATATGCAATGCTTCCAGTGAGAGATCAGACCTCTGCTATTAAACAACGACCAATTAAAATGTCGGATGGTGAGACAACACAAAACAATAGTTAACCTACCAGGCTGGGGTCGTGTTGGAGTAGTCGACCCACAAGCTAACTTTAGTGATTCGACCGAGGTTGTGTGTCTCAGCAACAACGAACAAGTCTTCGGCACTGACTTCAAACAGCGAGATGTGGTCATCAGCCAACACGTGTTTGGCACCACTGCCATTCTCGCCCGTCAAGCGCATGGAGACCTTTGCCTTGGTACCGGCTCCCTTCAGCATGCCCGTTAGTACGGTCACGATGTACAAGTTCTTTGCTTCCGCGTTGTTGTCCGCCAGATACGTCACCCGGTGCTACGGGCAAATTCAAACAAAACAAATAAATGCATTCATCTACCCGGAATTATCTAGAGTAATCATTTGTAACAGGAAATCTGCTGTGTAGAACGAAGGAATGTTGGACATCACAGAGTATTGATATAAACTAGGCATTATTACTAATAAAGCTTACTTTAAACTGGATGTTTGTTTACGCTGAGCTTTACCGTTGGACGCCATCAGGAGTCAAACAAGTCAGTATTCGTCCAACACCAACTCCGTGACCATTACATTTGTTGCGCGGTGGACAGTTTCGAATAACGAACATTGCATATTATAATTACTAGAGGTGGTATTGCATGAACAGTAGACATTTTACACACGCCTACCTTGCTTATGTCCTTGTTGTCTTCCCGCCATGCCCATATCACCAGTGATAAGTAAAGACCCCAGAATGCGGCGACAACGATCACAATGACGAAGTTGTGGTCAATGCTTTTATATATGTTAACGTCTGTTATATCGACTTTGTTCGGAGGCACAAAGTACTGCGCAACAAATGTTGTCAGGTGGTTGCAGATGCACTCCATGGTCGTCGACGAATTGTCGGGCAGAACCTGTTAATAGACGCCGCAAAGAACTACGGTATATAAATGCGAATTTTACAGATGAATCTGTTGGCAAGCGGTTTGGCAGGACAGAAAAGAAAGAGCATGACGAAACAGCAGGGAAAGTTTATTAGTGTGACGAAAACGAAAATGTATGACTGTAAAATAGGTGAATGACACATTGGCAATTGTAGCTGAATAGTACGTTTATGGAAACTGAAACAGTTGACGGAATAAATTGGTTTGAAAACAGTAAGCATCATAGTTTTGGTGTGTGCTAAAACAATTATTATAGAAAAAGAGCGAATGGAATAAAGTTGCAAATTTCACAAACAATTACGTTATCGTTAAGCACACTGGAGGCTATTTCGCAAATTTGAACGAAACGTGAGGAAATGTCTTGGAATGATAGCTGCGAAAAGCCAAGAATGGCTGTCGATCATCAAACATGGTATATGGAATGCTGAATGATCTTGGTAACATTACCATCCAGTAAAGCGAGGGGCAAGAAGCTGGCGGCTTACGATTTTGCAATTACGACGACTTAATTAAAGTCACATATATAGGTCTCTCGCCGCAGTGTTACGTACTACAGAGACTGTACAAAATGAAGTCATGACAGTAACGGCAGCTAGTTCAAGATGCTTTGTTTTCGGTAGGTTCGCTACCAATTGCACCAATACAGACCTTACATCCGTCGTTGCTCCACTTTTCTGTGGCGACATCCCAAAAGAAGCAATCTGTCACGTAGCGACCGATTGTGACATTGACGTCCATTGGCGATGACGTCTTTGTCGTTGCAAAACAGAACCCACACGGGCCTTCCGATCTGGCCCGACAACGCGCGCACAAGATATCGACATACAGAGGCGGCATCAGCCCGATATATAGTTTGGCTGTATCATTCTTGCTGCGCCACTTTCCCGTTATGGTCGCCGTCATAGTTTCGTTGTCCTCCATTACGTTATCTATGCCCGTTGCTGTGTCATTACGGTCCATCTTCCG
>JAODUO010002351.1:15000-25000 GCA_025642075.2 Ridgeia piscesae
CCTGACATCAAACATTGCATCATCATCTTAATCATTATTCAAGAGAATAAAAATATCTGCGCGAGTCTATACATTAAATTACAGCAACAATAAACAGTATTGCATACCACGTTTACCCATAACTTAGTGTCAATCTGTTATGTTTATTTCGATACCATTGCCCTCGGCGGCTGATGTGTTAAGACGCTTTGGTGATAAGCTCGACCCATACACAACCACATACATTGTAATTTGTTTCACTTTGACGTTGCGATGGCGTCAAGAGTGACAAGTATCTTCGAAATTATCGACCAACCGACCGACCGACCGACCGACCGACCGACCGACCGACCGACCGACCGACCGACCGACCGACCGACCGACCGACCGACCGACCGACCGAACCGACCGACCGACCGAGACCGACCGACCAGACCGACCGACCGACCGACCGACCGACCGACCGACCGACCGACCGACCGACCGACCGACCGACCGACCGACCGACCGACCGACCGACCGACCGACCGACCGACCGACCGACCGACCGACCGACCGACCGACCGACCGACCGACCGACCGACCGACCGACCGACCGACCGACCGACCGACCGACCGACCGACCGACCGACCGACCGACCGACCGACCGACCGACCGACACCGACCGACCGACCACCGACCGACCGACCGACCGACCGACCGACCGACCGACCGACCGACCGACCGACCGACCGACCGACCGACCGACCGACCGACCGACCGACCGACCGACCGACCGACCGACCGACCGACCGACCGACCGACCGACCGGAAAACTGACTTTATTTCGCTTATTTTCGCTTATTTCCAATGTGTCCAAGATTGGATATACCAGATCATGTTATGTTATGATAATATTTCTTTCGTTTCAGAGTAACATTTCTGGCTACTGTCACAACCCCCGCAATGATTGACGCCGACGTAATATGTTAATACTTACAATGTCGAGGCCAAGTCGCCGATGAAAACTACAGTCATAACGTGAGTTAGGTGAAAGGCAAATTAATTATTGTGGAGAGTAGGCAATGTTCAAGTCAGGGTTTTATTACAATGCATTCGTCTGCAGTGACATAATATCTCTTCAAAAGGCTATTATAACAGTATTCTAGTTAGTGGCATGATATTTTTATTGTGGTTATTAATGCATCAGTAGCATAGATGCATCAGTCCTTACGTAGGACGTAAGTTTCTGGTCCTGGTAGGGCCGTGCTCATGACAATGTATGCCGCGCTATTCTCATGTCGTCGTTGCAAGTGGGTAACCTTTCGTAGGGGTTCACTACCCATGAACTTGCGTTTGGCGAGAGGTTCAGTACGTGTCTTACTTCTTCCTTGTGGATGTGAATCAGCCCTGATCCATCGAGGATGCGCGTTGCATCTTCGTCTCTATGGTGGCAATGTTCCTCTTATTGTCTGCTCCAAGGTTTTATGTTTTTTTATTTAATATATCGATCCTCTGTGCAAAGATCCCGTGCTGTCGGACGAAATGGTAGTAAATATCGGAGCTCTGCAGGGATGCGTCCTTTCCCCAGTTCGGTTTTCAATTTATGCAACGACATATCGTGTAACAATTCATTTCTTACCCAGATCAAATATGCAGATGACATGGCCCTTGTAGGTCGTCTTAAAGATGATGTTTCTCTCTTTCTGAGTATCCCCTTAAAATCGATGCGCTAACTTGTCAGTTTAAGCCCAGCTTTCTTAAACTTAATACAACTAATACTAAATAGTTAATGTTTGGAGGGGAAGAGTTAATTATACACCAAAACCGATATTCATAGGTAATCAATAAGTGGAACTAGTCAAGAACTTCATGTATCTAGATACTTTACTTGATGAAAGCTTGTCGTTCTGTGATCATGTTGATTATGTTTACAATAGAGCCCAACAAAGACTTTTCCTACTGAGAAAGCTGACAAGTTTTGATGTTAGCCAGCACATTCTTCAACTTGTTTACAGGGGTTTAACAGAGAGCGTTCTATCTTTTAACATAATTGCATGGTATGGCAATGTCAATGGCAAGAATAAAATAAAGTTTGCTCGTGTTGTCAACACAGCTAGCAAGCTAAACAACAGAACCACTTGTCCAGTACATACAATGCAGGAAAGCCAGACAAATATTGTACGATCCTATCCATCCTCTGAATGAAGCTTTTCAGAAACATCTGCCAGGGAGACGTCTACAAATTCCACTAGCTAAAAAGAACTTATATAAGAATTTGTTTAAACCCTCTGCCATTTTTTTTGAATGCTAAATGTTTATGTACTGTATACTTTTTATTCCATACACTTATCTTACTGATTTTTAATCTTATTTATTTATCTATTTTAGTAAATATTATACATGTTATCATATTGCGTCTTATCAAGGAACTTTTTAAGAAATATTAGTTACTTATTTATCTATTATTTAAAGTACTTATTTATATACTTAATTTATTTATTTTGCTCGTTTTAATTCTGATTATTATTATTATCATTTTAATGTGTCTTATCAACCGTATATGGATCACCAATCTTATTACTGACATTTTAATGTGTAACTGAAGAAACATTTCCGTTTTTAATGTTAAGTTTTAAAAGGACAATACATTTTTGAATCTTTGAATCTTGAATATTACATTCTTATGGCTACAGCATACATTTTGGTTTTTGATTTACTTTACAAACCGCAAAACCCTTTGATGTTTAACTTGCCCTTGTTCTACACAGTAGATTTCCTGTTACATATTACATAATTGACAATTCCGGCACCAATTTCTCCATTTAGTTGCCGTGGCGAACCGTCTGCGAGGAGGAGTTCCCAGGGCTGCTTACAAGACATTTTCTATCTATCTATCTATCTATCTATCTATCTATCTATCTATCTATCTATCTATCTATCTATCTATCTATCTATCTATCTATCTATCTATCTATCTATCTATCTATCTATCTATCTATCTATCTATCTATCTATCTATCTTCTATCTATCTATCTATCTATCTATCTATCTATCTATCTATCTATCTATATATATTATATATATATATATATATATATATATATATATATATTATAATGTGGCCACGCCTAAGTGAGGCAGTGCCAACTTTTGCCATATGTTTGCTTGTAACGTTTGTCTTTTCTCGCTCATTATTGTTATATATATATATATATATATATATATATATATATATATATATATATATATATATATATATATAATATATATATATATATATATATATATATATATATATATATATATATATATATATATATATATATATATATATATGTATGTGTGTGTGTGTGTTTGTGTGTCAGTATAGTTTGAAAGTTCCATGTCGACTATGTTTACACAGTGATACCTGTTTTACTCTTAGTAATAACATAGTTTATGTACAACAATTTACCATTTTGCAACATATATAATTGACATACTTACCAGAAACGTCTTTTCTTCCGTAAATCTCTTTTTCAATCACACTTATGTTTATTGTTTTTGAAGACGAATACAATAGCTGCCAAAAGAAGACATGGATCTTTCAAAGTAAACGGCAAAAATCGCCAAATCTATTTATATTCCATGCTTTCTTTGTGTGTGCGTGGGCGCAATGTATTATAAGTTGATCAAGAAAGCGCGCATCAATCACAACATGGTGTAACTAACCTTGACGGGAACTTCGAAACCGGCTGCTATTCCATACATATCAGAAACGCTAACCCGTATGGTTGCGGTATAGTTATGTGTATATTTGGCCGGCAACATCATGGCTGGCATGAATGACCCATCCTTGTTGACGTAAAGCAACAAACCTGGCAAATATCAATGTTTCTATTGTGATCCTTTATTGCTACAAGTATTGCAATATAATTCATCATGTTTTACCGAACATCATTCTGCAAACGCTACGTTATGTCTTGCGCTAACATTTAGAAATATACTTGGATAATATCATATCATATCATATCATATCATATCATATCATATCATATCATATCATATCATATCATATCATATCATATCATATCATATCATATCATATCATATCATATCATATCATATCATATCAAATCACATCACATCACATCACATCACATCACATCACATCACATCACATCACATCACATCACATCACATCACATCACATCACATCACATCACATCACATCACATCACAGTACATCATATACTTTATATCACATTTCATGTGTCATATTATATATCATGTGTCATATTTCGTATGTCATATTTCATATGTCATGTCTCAGTTGACATTTGTCATATGTCATAATATTCATGAAAATGTACATGTGCATCATATATTGAATATTCAGTGTTCGCCAGATAACGTGACGAATAGACTGTCTCACACCTGACTTAATGGCCGATTTCGATTGGCCTACTTGTGTTAGTCGCGTAACCCTAACGTGGTATTCGGCTTTTGGTAATTTACACTGCGCACGCAGTATTACCAGAGTAATCAAACGGAACTGATCGTGATCACGGAGATAAACTTCGTATGATGTAAAATAAATAAAATTAAGTAATCAGAAGTTCAGTGCGTAAATGGTAATGTTCATCTTCTTGGTCTTTAATAATAGTACATAGAATGCATTATCCAAAACGCGATTGCGGCCTTGAAGATTCACCTTGTTTAACTAGGTCAAGAATGTTCACGTGAATAAGTGATCTTGGATGTTCGATTGTTACCCGCGTTACTCGGGTTACTCGTGTAGCTCAATCGAAGTCGACCAATATGTACCCCCGCGTCTCTGTTCATAGTTGGTGCGTTATGTCTACTCCAGATGGTTTCTTTAACCCAACGCGCGCACCTATCCGTCGCTCTATTCAACGCTTTCGCCCCCTCCCAGTCAGCACACTCTTATGTTTGTCTCCCGGACCAGCACACTCTTATGTTTCTCTCCTTGGTCTCTTATTGCCTACTTGTTTTCTGCATTTGTCAAGCAAAACGGCAATTTGTTATCGTTTCAACTTTTTTCTTTGTGTTCATTAGTCTCGTGACAAATGTTCTTTCTGTTTCACATAATTAAGACATGTTGCAGCTCGTACATGGGATTTGATATTCGCAATCACCCTTACATTTGTCTTCTATTGTATCTTTTGGATGTATTGTTATTTTTCTGAGATTTGTAAAATACAGTTATGATGTTACATTTTCAGTTCAAGGTCAAGATCACATGCTGCTGAAGGTCTGGTCAATGCTGACCTCTCGGTGGACAATACATGGAAACTTCTATGCAATTATATTTTAGTTTATTCATGAACATTATAGTTCAACTGAAATTATCCATGCATATGAACTGGCTAAAAAGATGAGGTTAAAGTAAAACTTCGGTAATCTTCCAGTTAACTGGCCTAAATTATTAGGGCCTTTTGAAAACAGTTTTACCACATTTTTTGAATGTGTATATGTTTGGAATATCATTCTGCATCATACCCGCTAAACAGAAGTCAAATAATATATATTAGTTGTGTTTTTAATCAATTTTATGTCGAGTCGACGTAAATAAGCCGATGTTACTGGGCGCGAGCAGTTAGCGAATGTTTCCCCAAAAACTAAGGCTACATCATTAAGTTTTATTCTGTGTAATGCAGATGTATTTGTTTTAAGCATAACTTTTTAAAATATGGCTAAATAGTGTTAGTTCGACATCGCAATGCACACGCTAGACATCGCCTTTGACAAAGCCGGGCTATGAGGCCCCAATACCTCTGGGCTGCGCTAACTGCTCGCGCCTTGTGGCATCGGTTTATTTACGTTGACTCGACGGCATTAAATTGATCTAAAACACAATTTAAAAAATAATATCTTACTTATTTTTAGCGGGAGTGATGCAGAATGACATAACAAACACATACACATAGAACAAAACTTCGAAAAAACATGGAAGACCGTTTTGAGAAAACAAACCTTAACCTCTTGGATCCCGAACACCGAAATATCGGGTTTTTACACCAGTGTGTACTATAATCGCTATATGTCACTCGTTTTTCGAAGAAACTTCGTCAAATTATACCCGGGTTTAGACAGAAGATTTACCGATAATGTGACACCAAGATTGCATATATCTATCTTGAATAATTGTACTTTCTAGCAAAATCAAATCAGCAGTCGATCGTAGATGTTTCACTATTCATGTTAACGATGTTCATGAGCAAGAATTGGAGTTGGGACATACCACCAAATGGGGTCCTACGCTATTACCCATAAAAAGAACTGCATTGTGCACTTTTTGTAAATTTATGGAAGCACTGAATGTAGGACTGGTTGAATGGAAATGATATTTCTGCGTAACGTGATATCACAGCTGCAAAATAATGATATTTGATATCTGAATTTTAACATCTAAAATGTTTTTTCGTGCATTAAAGACAATCTGGATATGGTTTACTAACGAAATGATTACTATAATGAACGTGCTTATAACGATCAAGTTGCGGATGCCGCAACTGTCGACAATATTTGCCATGTGTATCGGATGTCCCGGTCCGACAGTTCTTTCTGAATTAACTATTATACCAGCAGTATTTTATTTAAAAAAATATATATGTACACCAGAGAAATATTTTGTGACAAAATAAATGTCGTATGGCGATTTTTGAGGTGACTATTCCTATCAATGGGTTTCGCCCGTGTCAAATGCGGCTTATTGCAAGGGGGTAGAGTGATATTTTGCTTGGCGCGATAGAGATATTCCACTGTGTATCACATGTATGGTACCGTCGTCTACTCAATACATTAGCGAATACTTATTCCGCATTTCAGCGCTCTACATAGAGCGAAATTGAAATTACCATCGAAAGACGCTGTTGTGCCACTCAATAATGCGACAATTGTTGGAAAAACTGGCTTGAGCTCACTCACCTGGTATCGTACATATATGACGCACAGTTCATAACTGCACCATACAATTGATCATTGTGTATGAGCATTATGTTATACCTAAATTCGTGAAGATTATCAGTTTGCATGCCCGGTATAATGATGCTTAAAATTATGATTTATATATTTTTATGGGGAAATGTGCAACATTTTGTAAAACAAATGGCCATAAATTACATTTCTTCAATATTCTATATATTTTACTATCGGATCGGTAAGACACTGTGGTGGACTATTAGTAATGCCCAGTACCACGTATTTCAGGCGAACGTCGTACATGATATAAGTTACTGAATAAACGTGTTTCAACCAATACATGGTGCTGTTTATCTTGGAGGGGTGCAAACTTTGAAAGATGCATATTTTAATAATCATCGAGACAGTGTCATTTTCCCTAGACAGTTAATCTAGTTATATGTCATTCTTGATATCTGACTAATTTTCGTGACGATTTGCTCTAATTGGGGAATCTATTTGAGGACATACCACCAAATGGAGTCCTACGCAATTACCCATAGTAGTCCTGCTTAAAAGAACTGCATTGTGTACTTTTTGTAAATGTCTGGATATTTTTCAGACAGTGAAAAGGTGCGTATGCATACAGGTGTAATTTGGCCTAGAGGTGTCAACACTGGCAATCGGCCGCTGATTGAAGCCAAAATGAAGGGGTGTCAGGTTAGAGACTGGATTGTAGCAGAAAGAGATATGTCATTTTCACGAATTTTATACATGACATGTGTCGATGTGGACTAATTAATGTCTGAAAAAATCCAATACCATGGATTTATAATCCTAGTGGGAAATCAAAGAAACGTTACAATTGCCGCCTAGGGAAAATCAATTGGTAGTATCTACCCAGTTGTTTAGTTAGCATGTCCGATGATTTGGATGTAAATGTGAAAGCAGCAGCTAAGTTGACAGCCGTGTTTGACATCGGCGATATTTCATTCGATTCTGAGCTGTCAAATAATTGCGCATTAGCCACAAAATAAAACTGATTTTGATGTATCTTATGGTGTTGTTTCTTGTCTGGATTGTTGACATAAATAATATTCTGATTATTTTCAATATGTTTTGTAGTCACGCCACAGTAATTTTGATGACACTGTGTTGGCAAATGTATTCTGATTTACACAATATAATTTTGCTTTGTACTTGCATGTGCTATATTCCACAAAGCACTTGTGATGGCAGTGTCATTTGCTGTATGTAATATTTCAATCCTGATTTAAGAAAAACAGGACCAACTTCCTGAGTTACATAAAATAGAACACAGTTGATGTATGAGTGTTAATTTTTGTGGTTCTCATTGACAACATATTATATCTTGCAATGATATTAATAATTGAGAAAATAATTGCTTATAATTATGGAAGAATCAACAACAAAACTGATGTTCATATATATTTTCGGCCATCTTGAATGTTTGATATATGTAAATTATATATTCATTAGTTTCAATTAGTCATACAACAATGGTATGTACATCATTGTATAGATAATTCCTTTCTGGTTCAGATTATATACACTTTTATATAATTGTGATGAACAGTTTTTACGGTATGATTCATTATGTGAATCCATGTCTGGTCATAGTACTGACGCCCTCAGAAATTCAGGGCTTAAGAGGTTAATAACTTAGGCCAGTTAACTGGAAGATCTGATTAGTGATACGGATTGATACGCATTCTTACAGACGTTTAGGTCAAAATTCGGATTGTCATTGAATATGGCAAGTCTGGCCAGTGCAACGAACGACAACAGTTACTGCTTCCTTGACGACCAGTAACTATGTAATAAATTAATAACCTGTGGTCTCGACCGGCTGTGAGAACGGATGTAATCCATTTCTCCCAGACAGTTTTCTCATAGAAAGATCAGCCTGCATATTGTTTCCATGCATGGGGGAGTATTAATATGTATCTTGTAATACGATTAACTTCACTTCCACTACCTAGTAAGCTATGCTCCGCAGAGAGGTCAAGTTTGGCTTTTACATGACCTTCAACATTTGATATTGACCTTGAACTGTAAACAAATTACATCAGAAATGTATTCTACATATGAAAATACCCCTAAAAAGGTCATATATATATATATATATATAATTCTAAGACAACTGGTTCTAAAGTATTTTTTATTATCTGATTAGTTGCCATCTTGGGCAATCAAACTGAATTTGTTCTAGGACTTGGTGTGTCCAAATCAATCAAAACGTTCATAGGATAGAACATTTATAGGTTTACTATTCAACACATGTAACTGTCAAACGCACACGTATCACTGTGCGATACACGTCGGGGGCGTTGAGACGTCTGTTCCTCTCAGTGGATTTCTCTGAAATTTTAATACAGTTATTTCCTTATCCTACCTCATCTTTTCAGCCCGTAGGCGTTATTGATTTCAAAAATAATGTTCTCACCATGTTACATTTGGCCACTCTTGTGTTGATATATTACCATAAACTCTAGTAATGTGGTACGAAATCGGTTAGCACGCACAATGAAACGAGTTTACTAACTCACCGTCCGATCTAGTCCCATAATCCCCGGGGTCGATATAGAAGGAGTAATAGAAGCGTCGACCAGAGACCGAGACTCTGACGCAGTCGACGATAAACAAAACCTCCAGAGAAATACCTTCAGACGGTATTACTTGACATCTGAGACTGGGCATATTCGCCGTGCGCAAGACGTACGCCAAGGTCTTCCTCGTCACAGTTCCATTGCTAACTAGAACAGATTCATTTCAAGAACCTACTGATGACTTGTGCCATTGCCACTCACTGTATACAATTACGAACAAGTTGAAACCTAGCATTACACGAATTATGACAAGTACGCCTCTGTCTGGTATCGGCTTTCGTAATTTGTTTGTACTTATTTTTTTATGTACGTTCCTCTTACAGTAAGCAATCGGGTTCCCCTTACAGCAAACCAGTGAACAATCAGATGTGTTGTCAGTTAGGCTACAGCATTGTCAATGATTTTGATAACAAATTGTAATTTTCACTTGCCTGGCTATTTTCATTATTTACAAATATATTGGTCGTCTATAAAATTGTCACAGTAATATGTCATTTAAAACTA
>JAODUO010002352.1:0-15000 GCA_025642075.2 Ridgeia piscesae
TCTTGCAATAGTATAGGATACTGTGTATAAAATATTAGCAAATTCACAGGACATAATTTGTAGGTATCTGACTTCAAAAGTCAAATTAAAACAATACAACATCTTATTTACACTAAAGTTTTAGTTTTGTAATAGTTATGTGTGCATGTTTATTGGTTTTCTAATAATAATTATTATATTGTTTGTTTCTCTAGCTTTGTTAGTAGCAGAGTTACAAGCATTAATGTAATGGTCAGTATGCGAATGGGGTCAAAGTTCAGTGACCTGTATCTTCAATAACCTAGATTTTTATTTCATGTTTTATGTTGATATACTTATGTGAACCAACAACTCTCCTAAATTAAATTTAATTTGGAGGTGGGTGAAGCAAAAATGGCCAAACATTGATTAATTTGACATAGAGTGGGCCAGAGGGAGAAATAGAGGGAGGGAAGGTGTGAGGGAGGGAGGGGAAGAGAGAGAGAAAGGGAGGGAGGAAGGGAGGAAGGGGGAGTGAGTAAAGGAGGGTGGGAGAGAGAAGAGGAGGGATGGAGGGAGGGGGGAGGAGGGAGGGAGGGAGGGAGGAGGGAGGGAGGGAGGGAGGGAGGGAGGGAGGGGGGGAGGGAGGGAGGGAGGGAGGGGGGGGGAGGGAGGGAGGGAGGGAGGGAGGGAGGGAGGGAGGGAGGGAGGGAGGAGGGTGATGGACGGACGGACGGACGGACGGACGGGCGGCGGGCGGAGGGACGGACGGACGGACGGACGGACGGACGGACGGACGGACGGACGGACGGACGGACGGACGGACGGACGGACGGACGGACGGACGGACGGACGGACGGACGGACGGACGGACGGACGGACGGACGGACGGACGGACGGACGGACGGACGGACGGACGGACGGACGGACGGACGGACGGACGGACGGACGGACGGACGGACGGACGGACGGACGGACGGACGGACGGACGGACGGACGGACGGACGGACGGACGGACGGACGGACGGATGGATGGACGGATGGAGATGGAAGGAGGGAGAGAGAGGGAGCAAGGGAGGGAGGAAGGGAGAGTGGGCGAGTGAGTAAAGGAGGGAGAGAGAGAGAGAGTGGGAGGTAGGGAGATGGAGGGAAGGGGGGGAGAGTGAGTACAGAGAGAGGGGGAGGGAGGGAGGGAGGGGAGAGAGGGAGGGAGGGAGAGGGAGGGACAGGACAACATTAAAATAGCAAATACAAAATGCAAATATGCCACAACTGACATTCCTTACCACAAAGTGATAGCGCCATTACAGGTTTGTAGTCTCATTTCTTTCGCCTGCGCTATTATCGACCAATCCACTTGCATAAACAGTTCAAAATCCTTTCATCATAGACTTGTCATGTGTGGCAGCTTACTGTGCAGTGTCACCTGGAGTACAAGAACAAATATGACATATTAGAAAGTCAATTTTCAATTAAAAAAGTAACTATGATCAGACGTTATTCCAACCAAGAAATTGTGAAAATTTCCCGCCATTTGCGTGATGAATTCATTGCTGTGATCTCGTGGGTATATAGCACCTTTGATTTCCCCCACAGCACACGCGGTCATTGTAACGTTTCTTTCATTTCCCACTAGATGTTTGAAGCTATGATATTGACAATTTGAGACATTAATTAACTACCATTTCCGAATGTCACATATACAATTCATGAAATTCCCATACATATTTCTCCTACGATTCAATCTCTAACTTGGCACCCTTTCATTTCCGCTCATGTTGACACCTCTAGGCCGAATTATCCCTGTATGCGTACGCACCTGGTCATCTGACAAATGCCATTATTTTGTAGCTCTGATACAATGCTGCACTGAAATACTGTTTATACCAAACCAGTCCTATGTTCAGTGCTTCCAGAAATTCACACAGGCTGTGAGGCTGCATAATACAGCTCTTTTGAGCAGGACTACCATATTTTCATAATGTGATCTTACTGACCACTGGCTCCATGTGGCAGGCAAACAGACATCCCAGCTAACAAAATCATATATATATATATATATATATATATATATATATATATATATATATATGTGTGTGTGTGTGTGTGTGTGTGTGTGTGTGTGTGTGTGTACCCAGCTAACAAAATCAGGTTATCAGAACGTTATTTTTATGTTACGATAACATTAGCCGTAACGTTCACCTAACGTTTTTTGGAAGGTTTTGTTTATGTTCCCTTAACGTTACATATGGGAATGTTACTGCATAACCTAATTATAACCCTCTGCTAACGCTACGGGAACGTTACGTGTTTGCTGAGTATATACACTGAAGTGAAAACAAAAGTATTTTTCTCCTGTAACAATTTTTAAATGGGAACATAGCCACCTCATATGAATAAAAACAAACATGCTCAAGATCATTATAGTATGTCTCACAATTTAAAATATAATTATTATGGTGCTAACAACATTGTATTCCAGCTGTATATGTACCATATGTTATCATTAATGCAAAAACAATCGTATTGTTAATAGTATAGATAACATAGAATGAACAATCATAAGTTGATAAGTAATTGATACTGTCTGTTGTTTTCACACAATTTGACTGTATTTCTGGTAATCTCAAATGAATTACTATAAATAAAGTGCCAATTAGGTGAATAATCGTCATAGGCCAGCAGTTTCTAGACAGTTGCAGGAAGGTTGTATCCAGCGTCTCTGTTGCTATTTGTAAATTTTCAACACAATCATTCATATTGACCTTTATTATCAGTGCAGGTATATACAAATATACTTGCACATGTACCATATTATCAAAGACAATGCCCAACATTTACAATCGTTTCAAACCATTATTATCAACACAAGACACATGTTAATTAGTGTTATTACCCCCTGGAAGTGTTCACTGTTGATAATCCACGTTCATACATCATTTCACACTAATAGGTGTGTCCACAAAGTATTGGTTTGTGGACAGCTGAGCTAATATTTGTTTATGATGCCACTTTTAGTGGCGACTGTCTGAAAGCGAATACTTATTTTGGTTTATATTGTTCAGTAGTAGACATGTGATTCCACAGTCAAATATAAAACCATATGTGCATATGTTATAAAGATGTTAATATAAATCTCTGTCAAAGACACGAGGATGTGTTATAATGTGATATCTTTGTTGTGTGGTGTCTGCAGTTGGACGTGTGTTTGGGCTTGGTGTTAACCCAGAAGAAGACAAACTGTACATCTCAGACTGCATTGGCAGAAAGATTGTTGTGACCAGTTTGGACGGCAGTGGGGGAAGAACACTCATAACCTGTACAGGAAAGCCACAAGGTTTGGTTCTGGATCTCAGCAAAAGGTAATATTTTAAAGCAATGATATAGTTTTCCTGTAGCAAATGTATTGGTTTTGTTTAACCAATGACACTATACTGTTTCATAGCATAAAATCGGTTGTGTGTGAACTTACATTAAGCATATTAATGTATTGTCTTACTCGCACCCATCATGTCAATGTTGCCCTTTCTGTTCTGTCTCAACAGGAGCAATGATATACCATGTCACATATCGTTGTTTATTCAACATTAGTATTGTTAAATATTGTGTTGGTTAAATATTTGGTTTGAGATTTGAAATATATTTAAGAACATATTTAGTATAATCATTCAAAGTAACGTCGAGTGTAAAATTGGTTATGTTTGATGTTACGCTGCATGTATTGTCCTACTTCCACCCATCACGTGAATGTAGCAACTGATGTTATGTATCAGTGATGAGTAATTATGTGTAGTGCTACATATCAACAGTTTAATGTATAAATACTATTTCTGAATGAGTTGCTGGTTAACTATTTGGTATGAGGTTTGTGATATATTGAAGAACATATTTATAATAATCTTTCAAAACAACCTCAGTGTTAACCTTTATTCTTATTAATTATATAATATTAATTCTAGTTTTTTTTTAACTTATAGGTTGGTGATTTATTCGACAACTAATCCAACTTGTGTTTACAAGGCCAGCCTAGACGGAACCGACGTCACAGAAATGGTGTCAATCAATCTGTCTAATATATACGGACTGAGCATAGACGGCACTAGCAGGATATGTTGGGCTGATAACGGTAAGTACCACGTAACCGCTTCTATTAATGTTTATGTTCTGCATTTATTAAATACCAAGCAGAACATTCAGAAAGTTATATAGATTGATAAGTCATTGTTGTATTGGGAGTTTGTACTGCATAGCAACTTCTACTGAGTGGGTTGTTTTATTTCCGTAGTGGCCAATCCTCGTTCAACATCTGATCATGGTGGCATGCAAGAGATCCTTACTGCTTTCTTCTAGGATCTGTTTGTTGAAGATTATTCTAGGCCACAATATCTTTAAGATAGGTCATATGTGGAAGGATGCCATATATTAAAAGTAGGAAGAATCTCATAGGCTACCTATATTCGCCATCACCTTTTTTGCTATCAAATGCCTTTTCAAAGTGAATAAAGTTGATTATACATTTCTCTGCCATCTCTGCTTGTAGATCTGCTTAGTGCCCTTTTAGGAGGGTGAATATCTGGCCTGCACATCCATATCCTCAACGGAATACAGCTTTCTCTTTCCTTTGACCTTAAACACTGTCTGCAATTTGTCATAACATTATATTTTTAATTCTTACATTGGTCTTCCTTGTCACAGATTGAAGGTTGACGCCATTTATTACAATGATTTAACGCTCGTTTCTTCTGGATTTAGTTTGTCATGCCATTAGTCCACATGTCTGGTATTCTGTCCCGTGCCGTGAAACAGGAACAAGATGGAGGCTGCTGCTGCTGGGTCTGCCATTTACAGTTTGGCTGTAATGTTATCTTGGCCAGTGGATTTATCAGTCTTCACTGACCTGATGTATGTGGTGATTTCCTCTTTAGTGTGATGATGTCAATGTCTTCTTGTCCATCCATCTTATTCAGGTGGTGGTACATGTTTGAAATGGCCAGTCCAATATTTTGTTCCTATTCAGTGGTCAGCAACTTTCGTTATTCATCGTTGACGAACAAGTGCAGTGTTGTGTGGCACCTGCCAATGATGATCTTTGTTAGTTTGGTATACCTGCTCTCATAACTCCTCACCTCCTGGTTGGCATATCTAGTCATATAGGCACCTACATTCTGCACCACGTCTCATTAATTCCACTGTCTTCCTCATCATGTACACTTTTTATTTTATTTACAAGTCAAAATTCATTTTCAAGTATGTGACCCTTAGCTTGCCAACAACACAGATGTCCCGTCCTTTATTTCGTTGTCTAGCAGCTTTCAGTTTCAATCTGATGTCCATTTATCTGAATAGAAACTGTATTTTTGTTTTTAAACTATCTGTGTTGTAGAAAAGAAGATAATAGAATGTTGCAGCTTCAGTGGCGGTGAGAGACGAACGGTCTACACCACAACTGGCATACCTGTATATGTAACAATTCAAGATGGTGTGGCCTTCTACACACAATACAAACCAATCAGGTAATGCACTTTGTAACTACATTTGTTTTATGTGAACATGATAGCTGGAACCTGACAGGATAATGACTAAACATATGTGTTTATTATTTTATAGTTCAGCAGTGTTTTCATCTGGAGTCACGCCCCCAGATTCATTCTTAAAATTGACATCAAAGTGGTGCATTCTGAAGTATGTCTTAACCTATTCCTATTATATGAAAGGGAACCAAATACACAATTATAAGGTAGCAGCAGGTAAACGTGTTTATAGCACAGAATAGCTATGAGGTGGCAGCTTCAGCATATATTGGGCGAGGGGACTTAGAAAAAAGCAAGCTCGTCAAACAGCAGGGGAAACAATGATTCAGGATAACCTTCAGCAGGGAGTGCATGACGACATCGCAGCAGACAAAACCCCAATGGTCAAAACGCCAGCAGACAAACCCCAGTGGACAACCGCTTATTGCAAATGTGGACAAAGCCCCAACGGGCTGATTTTAGATGTAGACAGGAGGATGTAGGAATGACTACCTTCTCTGGGTATACATACGTGTATAGACATCCACACATATACAACAGTTATTACAAACAAGGAAACATATTGGTCATTTCAGAAAGTTTGTTGTGTCTATTCAACAATGTGACTTACTACACAGGGCCAAACAGGTAAAGCACTTTGCAATTACATCCAGTGGTTACAAAACTAGGGATCAAAGCCCCTAGAGGGTTATTTGGCACATTCAGGGTGTTGTCCTTGGAGCATGTAGTATTACGTTGTGTAATGTAAACGGTATAGTTATCACAATTTGTAATATATGTAAGCAATGGTTGAGACAAACATCATTATTTGACATGTCTCTTTAGAAATAACACAAGAAAAGGCATTAACTCTGCTGGGACGAATTGAATTGAATTGTTGCCTACGCTATGATCCACCTATCGACAGAGAAACCTGCTGCAAGATGATGCAACGTGTCGATTGCCAAAAATGCTGTCCACCATAGAATGTGTACTCCCTGACATCTGAGAACATGTGACACAGGACACTGAAATAACTATTTTTGTCAACATAAATACAACTGTGTTAATTTATTGATATTCAGTCCTGGTGAAAAACGATAATATTAATCAGACACTTTCAGTGTGGTGCACCATTATTATGATATTCAGGTAATAACTCAGTATTCTTGAAGGTGAATGCTGGTACAAGTGCCATACGTTCTCACCATTTATAGTACAGCAGCTATCAGATGAGTTACAAGTGGACCTATTGACAAGTGTTAAAATTAATATTTAAGAAATATCCATGTTATAAGTTTAATAGGTAGGCTACACATAAACATGGTGTTGGCGTTTAAACCAACATTTTCTAAGTCAGCGGATCAATTTATGTAATTCTTGATTTGTAATTAAAATTGACCACTATATAATCAATTAGCCAAGTCTGTCAACAAGTAATCATTTTCTGCCCCATTCTATATCCTCAGATAAAGACCATGTGGAATATCAAAAAATAGCTGACAAATACAATTATTATATTTATTTAGCTTACCTGTGCTCTCAGAGTATCATTATTTTATTATATTTAATAACTATTGTATTGTACCCCCTTGGTTATGAGTCAATGAACATAAATAATGTCATACATGTTAAAATATGCTAATACATCAGATCAAGAATTAATGTCACTTGGGGTTGCCGCATCCATTTTTGGTTGGTGCCAGAATATTACATATTCATGAATATTTGTATTCAGTCTGAAGCAAAATTGCCTAAGGTCACAATGAATAAACTGATAGAAACTGATAGATCAATGTGTTATTAAAATGGTTAGTTGTATATATTTTTAAATCCTAGTTATACACATGTCATTGTACAACACGAGTAAAAGAGCCTAACATACTGCATACAAAGCAAACATTATGTTATGTGTGTATGTGTCATAGGATATGCATATAGATAGATAGACAGATAGGACAGATGGAAGGACGGAGCATATTTATGGGGTTTAAAAGGTGCATCTCCATACCACCCCAGGCGTCTGTTTGTCACAGAACAACATAAAACCAGATGAGCATAATTAATATTTATGCCATTAATTTATTTTGTTTTCTTGCAGTGTTCGGTCAGTCCCACTGACAGGAGGAACTGACACCATTCACGACACGGGCAGTTACAGCAGTGACTATTTCTATGGCATTGCGATACTGCAAGGGGATCACAACTGCCCTGAAACTGGTATAAGGGAGTAGAGTGTGAGACAGGCACACGAAACTGTTAGTTGTCTGACGTCATGATATATTTGTACAAATACGTGAATGTGTGTTAATGTGTGTTTGTCCTGGGGACTATGTCAACTTGAATCAGGCACTCGAGAAAATAACTGACAAGTCGACACAACAGGAGGGAGACAGACCACTGCCGTCACCAACAGACACCGTCCACCTATACCTGGGTGTCAGGTGACGAGAATGACACATTTAGTCGTGACTACTTACAACATTATTATAACTAATTGTTGATCTAGTTTCAGAATGAATCAAGAAAAGACAGGTGTGGCAATGATGTGGTGTTTGAGACTGCATCAGTGATATGGTGTGGGTCCAGATTTCAAGTTGTAGATCTTTGAGACCATTGGACACGTGGATGATCGTCGTACTAAGAATAACAGAAGTCGCTGTGTGGACAGACGACAGTAGAGGCAAGTGACCTGTGATGTTCTCCTTCTGATTCTCTCTGGTCAATGGGACACTGGATATCGTTTATTTCCTCATTGTCAAACTTCTTTTTCACCAACAGACTATGTTTTATTTACAAGCTATTTACACTTTCCAATACCCTTATATTTTGCTGTTGTTCTCTGTTCCTCTCCTAGTCTTTCCTGGTTTCTCTTCAGACAATCCTCCCATCGCAGTTTCGATCTTCGTCACCTCATTTTTCAACCACTTCAATCACATTTTCACAAAGTTCTTCAAACAGGGTTTGTTTACTCCAAAAACAAACTGTTCTCTAATTAACACATATAATTGAAATGTAAAATATATAATTTATATTATGATGCCTGTATAGACAGGCAATGTTACTGTCGTAAAAATGTTGATAAAGTTTTATGTACCACTGATTGTCTCATCACCGGCAACAGTTAGATAAATGTATAATCTGACCGAATATTTTCATAAAACTCAACTGATATCAAATTCAATCAACTAAAACCATCATATATACCATTTGCTTAACTCGTAATGCATGTTGTCGTGTTGTAGTGTCAACCGGGTATGACAACAGCAATGTTCCCGTGGAGGTACAGTGTGGAACATATGAAGATCGTCGTGAGTTTGCATCATTGTCTTTATAGACATGTGGGGAGCGGTGGCTCAAGCGGGGAGCCGGATCAAGTCAATCGAGACGGTGTTCAATCCTACCGCTATTTCGAACTTCTAGGCATTTCACCCCACATTTGCCTGTGTCTTTCGGAAGAGACACTGGTGTCTATGCCAGGGGAAGTAAAAAATCCCACACAGGGGTAAATGTGTAACCTGTAGTGGACTCACAAATTCTACAGAAGAACAACTCCTGCGTTAGCCCAAGTTTGGGCTGTTTGGAGGTAATCACCTAAGACCTAAGACAGTCTCCAAGCCCTCTATGTGTTGCTCTTGTTCTCTTTTCCTCTCTTTAGTCTCTCCATATTTCTTTTCAGACAGTCCTCCCAGTGCAGTAGCGATCTTCCTTGCCGCCTTTTCAACCAATTCAATCACATTCTCACCAACGTCTTCATAAACCTCTACCATATATTACTCGAAAGACAAACTGTTATTTATACCAATAGACCAATGTAACCTTATAACCAGAATAAACAATCTACCTTTATCTATGGACTACAGCTAAAACATTGTCTAAATATATTTACCTACATAATGGACTATACAATCCTACGGACATATTGTGCAATATAACCTATACACTACTTTATCCCGAAAATGTATTAAATATCCTAGCAATAACATTGCCGTCGTATTCTCTATAAACTAATCTAAAATATCCTGTTGTGTTATGTAAAGTGAAACGAAGAAACGGTTGTAGTTTAGTATATTTCTCCAAACTGCACGTATCCGTATTGCTAAGAGGTATGCTTGTAATGAGGGTCATATATTTGTATTTTATTTTGCCTGTGTATATAATAGGTTTTGTTAATTGTAATAATTTGGATTTAGATTGAAGTAACAATTATTGACTCAATACTGGAGCAGTTAGAAAACTGTATCACCTGACCCAACATTTTCATAAAACTCAACTTATATGAAACTACTTTAAATAAAACCATCACACCAGTTTAATTATATCATTTGCTTAACTTCCATTGCGTTTGTTTCTAGTTGTAACTGTATGTAATGTCGTGTTGTAGCGACAACCGGATAGGACAACAGATCGCTGATCCATGGCCCGTGGGGTTCCTGGAGACGAGGATGGGAAGACAAGTAGACAATCCAACATCCACGGCTCGACGAGTTCCTGACTCTAATCACAGAACAGCTGGAGAGAAAGGTAAGGTACATTAACCCATATTGGCTGAGTAGATAGGTAGAAAAGTTAGTCTCATTGATCACGTACGCGTTGTTGAAAACAATAAATCATGTTGGCGATGTAAGTAGCGTTAATGGATTCAATCCTGCTGATAGACTAAGTGAGAAAAACATTCAGTTCTTATTGCATAGTATGTCATGTGGATACAGTAAGGCATGTTAACACTGCAAGTCATGTTGACACTGTAAGTAACCAACAAAGTACGTAATGTCAACAAACTCTAGATGACAATGTAGGTATGTTAACAGAGTAAGTGTCGCTTGACTCGACAAGCCAAGTTAATATAGTCAGATTCATCCACAAATACGTGTGAAGTACGATTGGATGTCACAACCTAACTGGGTATTGTTTTGCAACATGGGAAAAGATTTTGCAATTAACTGTAAACCTAATATTAATGATAGCCAAGCATACGGGAAGGTAGTGTTGGTTGAAGTACTGGGTTAGTGGAGCAACGATGTTTCCCAGAAAGCTACAAAAGCAGCTGTTTCCGTCTGCCGATAAATTGAGTACCGTGGCTCAAATTGCAAACAGTGCAAGTTTATACACCTGTACAGCCCTCTTTGCCACATCTATTTACCTAGTCACTTTAGATGCATTTTACTTGTCACAAAATATATGATATATATAGTATATATGAGAACCCCTAATATCAAGAAGGGTGCAAACTAAAGATTAAGAGAGCTATAATATTTGGTTGTTTTTGTTTACCCAGGATGTTGTTCGAGGTCTCAGCTATATCAACATGGCTTGTCGAGTCAAACGACACTAACTCTATTATAATATCTACGATATCTGTGATTTGTGTTAACTCACAAGCCCTATGATTATTATTATTATTATTAATCATAGGGTTTGTGAGTTAATCAAAATGTAGATATCATATATTATTATCGTAAATATTAAACTATATTAACCAAATTTGCATAATTAGCATTGCCTTCCCTAATAATCCTTATAATATTATATAATGGTAGGTGATCTTGCATTAGTGCTGCTGGTTCATGATTATATTATTTTGTTTATTTTACCACTCAGACATGAGAGACGAACCAGATCTAACCTACACAAAGGATGCACCTACATCTCGGGCGTGAAAGGTCTCAGAATTCAACGACGCCCCATGCAGTGGAGGTTCCAGTTGACAGACCAACTGACTAACAAAGTAGATCACAGGTAAGAGTAAATACGAAGAAAGAATATCGGATACAGATCCACGGAAGTAAATTTGTCTGTAAGGTTGCAATGCATATGGCCAAAGATTACAGATAATGCTAATATACAAACATATTTTTTTGTAAAACGTCACATTTTTGTATTATTCCAAAAGGCTGTTCACACTTTATAAATTGTATTACAATTTCTTCGAAAACGGTGTGATATTCACAATAATGGTAAAATCATGGTCATTTCAAGGACGTATTATAACATGCCATCATACGTAGACAAAATGCCATGATATACACATATTACTAAACAATAAATACCGGATATTCCTGTATTTGTGACTAGCAGATTCACTCATAAAGTGATATCATTTTCTTCAGAAATACTAGTCATCTACTATTTCTAAATTGATCATGTTAACTTTCATTTGAAAGCAAGCCGTGATTGAAATCACCATATTTGGAATATAAACGCAAGAGTCCTCCATTAATAACTGTGTTAAAATATTGTTGCAGTTGAAAGCATTCACCGCGGCACAGAAGTCCGACAGCGCCATCTCGCTGAGAAGTGATGTGATCTTGACTTAAGCACTAAAGTCACAGAAGACGGCTACACCCCTCGGAAATGAACAACTAAAGATTCAGAAGAAACAGTTTGTGGTAAATCATTGTTGGACCTAAATTAGCTGTGCACAAGAACTTCTGATGTTGACATCCATGTGACGTGAGCGAAGAGGTGGTGATAACTCTATGAAGGACTGATTCAAGTGATAAAGGTGTCAGAGCCTCCAGAGAGACGAATGGCTTAAGGACGTGACACAGAATGACACTGTAGGACGGCAACGATACTGCCAGTGTCACCCAAATTACAACGAACACTTATTATGACTTTGATGACTCGTTGAATAGTGCTGTGCTATTCTGAAGTTGATGCTCCATCGTTCACCTTACAAAGGCAGTTGTTCTGTGAGTTTACTCTGCAGCTTAGTTGTTTCAAACACTAACATTCACTGTTTCATTTCTAGTGTGGCACTTATCTCAAAAGTATGTTTTGTAGTAAAATAACAAAACAAGTCAACACAATTTAAGCTATAAATTTGATTTGTTGATGATAGATGTGCTTTACAGTAAAATGCACACAAATCTACGTAATTTTCTAGGGACACTAAGGTTTGGCATTTGTATAACAGAATGCAACATAAGCATACAATGCAAATATTTAAATCCTCTGATAAACTTAGATTAGCTTTAATATATGTATACACTTTCTCTGCATTATTGTAAACCTAAAAGTGTAATTGGGTAATTCTCACAAAATGTGTACAGTAATGCATGGTGAAGTTCTATATAAGACATTGGCATGTTTTAATTAGTTGTAGTACTATCAAGTGCACCGATCTATGCACGAACCAACAAACCCGCATCTGAAATGTTAGTGCACAAACCAAAGTGTGCCTTATTTATTGTTAAATAGTAAACATTTACATCATTAATTAATCATATTTTGAAAAAGAAATACATGTTTTAGCAATTATTTATAGTTTAAGTTTGTCAAGAGAACAACAAGAATGTGTAATTTGATTTTTACACCCCTAAACTAAAATCATAATGGTAGTGGTAAAGCACTTCACCAGTTTAAGATACACATTATTTGAAACAATTAGTCAGATTAATTATAATGACATCAGACGCAGGCATGCAAAATGCAATATTGTGCAAAGACGAACTAACTTGGCGAGCAAGTCGGTGTCCGTCAGGTTGTGTGAGGCTAATAAGGGGTAATAGGTGTCACCCGCTCTAGGATTAAATTTAGTTAGCTCCATTCATAAGCAGCTCGTAATAGTAATAACAAATAGGTGCTAAGGGTCCCACCCAGTGCAGGAACATGACCCAAACCAACATGTGATAAGCGGAGTGTGGCTTGTCCTGGACGAGAATAAACTCAAATATGTTGCCATTCTATATCGCACAGTAGGGCAACGTTTACATCTGTCCTTTCTTGAGAAATTACCACCCACCCTCCCTTAGAGAGCGCTAGCAATGGTTGTCTAATGGGTCACTTTGTGCATGATGTGTGCGTGTATTGTCAATATGAATCACGGAGAGGTAGTTCACAAAGTTTGTTATTTTTTTACGCTTTTCCCTGTATTAGTTTGGTACACGAGGTTTTGCACTCTGCTTTTACCTCCATTGAAGGTGCAGTAGTGTACGCAGGGTTTTTAGTGCGAGTACTTTTTAAAAGTACATTTGTGTGGCGGTTTGGCCATGCCTCTCTGTGTGTTGTGTTAGTAGATGCTACATGTGTGTGTATACAGTTAAGTTATTATGGTTCACTGATGTTGAGGTTGTTACCTAATCAGGTCAGGTATCAGTAGTTGGTGTTTTGCTATGCTAGTATTTAGTTACTTATACAGCAATAACATGCTACATATGTGTGTATACAGTAGCGTTTACACTGTATTACGTTACTATTAATTTATTATGGTTTGTTCACTGATGTTGAGGTTGTTACCTAATCAGGTCAGGTATCAGTAGTTGGTGTTTTGCTATGCTAGTATTTAGTTACTAACACAGCAATGACATGCTACATATGTGTGTATACAGTAGCGTTTACACTGTATTACGTTACTATTAATTTATTATGGTTTGTTCACTGATGTTGAGGTTGTTACCTAATCAGGTCAGGTATCAGTAGTTGGTGTTTTGCTATGCTAGTATTTAGTTACTAACACAGCAATGACATGCTACATATGTGTGTATACAGTAGCGTTTACACTGTATTACGTTACTATTAATTTATTATGGTTTGTTCACTGATGTTGAGGTTGTTACCTAATCAGGTCAGGTATCAGTAGTTGGTGTTTTGCTATGCTAGTATTTAGTTACTAACAGCAATGACATGCTACATATGTGTGTATACAGTAGCGTTTACACTGTATTACGTTACTATTAATTTATTATGGTTTGTTCACTGATGTTGAGGTTGTTACCTAATCAGGTCAGGTATCAGTAGTTGGTGTTTTGCTATGCTAGTATTTAGTTACTAACACAGCAATGACATGCTACATATGTGTGTATACAGTAGCGTTTACACTGTATTACGTTACTATTAATTTATTATGGTTTGTTCACTGATGTTGAGGTTGTTACCTAATCAGGTCAGGTATCAGTAGTTGGTGTTTTGCTATGCTAGTATTTAGTTACTTATACAGCAATGACATGCTACATATGTGTGTATACAGTAGCGTTTACACTGTATTACGTTACTATTAATTTATTATGGTTTGTTCACTGATGTTGAGGTTGTTACCTAATCAGGTCAGGTATCAGTAGTTGGTGTTTTGCTATGCTAGTATTTAGTTACTAACAGCAATGACATGCTACATATGTGTGTATACAGTAGCGTTTACACTGTATTACGTTACTATTAATTTATTATGGTTTGTTCACTGATGTTGAGGTTGTTACCTAATCAGGTCAGGTATCAGTAGTTGGTGTTTTGCTATGCTAGTATTTAGTTACTAACACAGCAATGACATGCTACATATGTGTGTATACAGTAGCGTTTACACTGTATTACGTTACTATTAATTTATTATGGTTTGTTCACTGATGTTGAGGTTGTTACCTAATCAGGTCAGGTATCAGTAGTTGGTGTTTTGCTATGCTAGTATTTAGTTACTAACACAGCAATGACATGCTACATATGTGTGTATACAGTAGCGTTTACACTGTATTACGTTACTATTAATTTATTATGGTTTGTTCACTGATGTTGAGGTTGTTACCTAATCAGGTCAGGT
>JAODUO010002352.1:17500-29420 GCA_025642075.2 Ridgeia piscesae
AACCACATTCTTTTAGACGCATTTCATAACTACCGGGGTAATATTCCTGAGGTTTGGTATCATTTTGGTTGCTCTTCTTTGTACTCTTTGTAACATATCAATATCCCTTCTGCGATATGGCCTCCATGCTTGTATACAATATTCTAAGTATGCAAGCATAGAGGCCATATCGCAAGAAGGATATTGAAGAATATTAAAGAAATGTTCTCTTTCTACCACGTGTTTTCACTTTCCGCAACTGCTCTCTGTCTACGCCCGAACTCTGGAATATGACCCCATCACAAAACTGAAACACCAAACCTCATAGCTTTTCAAGCAGCAATCATGAACATATGCACACAAGCAAGTGCCACAAACTCCTGGGTTAGCTCAAATTAGGGCTGTTTGGAGCAAATTATTTAAGACTGGCCAAATGCTCTGCGATTTTATGGCAAAGTGTGATGTTCTCACACCAATATTGAGGTGTTGCCCTTGGACACTGGCATTTCTGTGGTCTAACACTAGTTTTATATTCCTATAGGTTTTTTTCTAGGTTTGTGTGTTCTTTGAACCTCTGACAGAGTGGTCTGTGTGTTTCCTCGGGGTACTGGTGTTGTCACATGTACTGCTGTGGTGGTTCCACATTGCTATTCTGTTCTGTTTAACTGCTTAAGCAAACCAAAATTTACAAAACAGGCAATGCTGTTTGTTTGGATACGGTATCATATGAAACATATAAACTTGGTATGCAATTTTATGCAGACGTGAAATTAGACAGACGTTTTACTCATTATGCAGCTCTGCTGTTTTCACCATCGCAACATCCACGGTATAACTCCATGGTGTACATCATTCTTCTGATGGCAAATGGAATTGTTTAGTGATTCTGAAAATAATTAATCCTTTCAGTGATAATGTGCCTGTGTAATTGGTTTTAAAGGATTATTATTTACAGTATTATTTACCTAATTATTATTATTATTTTGCAAACACAATTAAATTTGCATGTTTTGTTCGTTTACTCCGAATATTGTGTCGAATGGGCGTACTTAGTGAAAGAGCCAATAAAAATATGCTTAGGTTTTAGATGAACAGCTGTAAAAAAACATCGCTACTGTTTGATCACTTTGCAATATGTATCTTAATAATTTCTTGTCATAATCACAAAGATGCTATGGTTTATGAGCATTCGCGTAATGATAGGCCTACAATGTATTATGTTTCTTAAAATTCTTATATTTTCTTTATAAGTAAAAAGGACATTCTTAACATTATTTATATAAAAAACGTTATTAATAGTTCTTCCCATTTTCAGGCAAACATTTGTTAGAGATTATACACAAGGAGTTGTTAGCCATTGAAAATCATTTCCCGTTAATGGAAGAGACAAAATCAGACCACATATTTGTGGTGTGTCTTGACCTATACTAAAAGTGCTTTCATTATGATTATTTTAACATGTCAACCTGATGACAATCTTGCATAATATAAAATATTTATCTTGTAATATATGTACATTCTTTAAAATAAAACGTTATGCAATTTTATGTAGGTGAGACATTACTTAAGTTATGACTATATATAATTGCTAGCAATTATTCAATATTATTCTCATTGTAATTGATACAGTTTAGCGATATATTATGTCCTCTTTAGCTCTCTTAAGGTCTCTCAAAGACAGTCACATTCGTTTGGTGCAAATCATTATTGCTATCGTTATAATTCATGTTTGAGTATACTATACTACGTATTAGCAATTTAAGGCGGCCCCTAATGCATATTGATTTTTGGTCGACGTGTGCTGCTAGGATTTGTTATGTTGCGCATGCGTGTGTTCTGTGCAGCCCATGTTAATTACGCTACTGCTACCTTTGTGTGGTGTAGGTTTGTGTTATATTAAATAATAATAGTATATATCTACATTATCCTAAAAACAAACAAATAAAAACTAACGCGATCATAACGCCACCACACACACACACCAACACACACACAACCACAACACACACACACACACACACACACACACACACACACACACACACACACACACACACACACACACACACACACACACACACACACACACACACACACACACACACACACACACACACACACACACACACACACACACACACACACACACACACACACACACACACACACACACACACACAACACACACACACACACACAAACACACACACACACACACACACACACACACACACACACACACACACACACACACACACACACACACACACACACACACACACACACACACACACACACACACACACACACACACACACACACACACACACACACACACACACACACACACACACACACACACACACACACACACACACACACACACACACACACACACACACACACACACACACACACACACACACACACACACACACACACACACACACACACACACACACACACACACACACACACACACACACACACACACACACACACACACACACACACACACACACACACACACACACACACACACACACACACACACACACACACACACACACACACACACACACACACACACACACACACACACACACACACACACACACACACACACACACACACACACACACACACACACACACACACACACACACACACACACACACACACACACACACACACACACACACACACACACACACACACACACACACACACACACACACACACACACACACACACACACACACACACACACACACTGGATTAAGACCCCACCACTCTGTCATAGACACAGGATAAAGAAGAGACCACCACTCTGTCATAGACAATGGATAAAGAGACCACCACTCTGTCATAGACACTGGATAAAGAGAGACCACCACTCTGTCATAGACACTGGATAAAGACCCCACCACTCTGTCATAGACACTGGATAAAGAGAGACCACCACTCTGTCATAGACACTGGATAAATACCCCACCGCTCTGTCATAGACACTGGATAAAGAGAGACCACCACTCTGTCATAGACACTGGATAAATACCCCACCACTCTGTCATAGACACTGGATAAAGAGACCACCACTCTGTCATAGACACTGGATAAATACCCCACCGCTCTGTCATAGACACTGGATAAAGAGAGACCACCACTCTGTCATAGACACTGGATAAATACCCCACCACTCTGTCATAGACACTGGATAAAGAGAGACCACCACTCTGTCATAGACACTGGATAAATACCCCACCACTCTGTCATAGACACTGGATAAAGAGAGACCACCACTCTGTTATAGACACTGGATAAAGACCCCACCACTCTGTCATAGACACTGGATAAAGACCCCACCACTCTGTCATAGACACTGGATAAATACCCCACCACTCTGTCATAGACACTGGATAAAGAGAGACCACCACTCTGTCATAGACACTGGATAAATACCCCACCACTCTGTCATAGATACTGGATAAAGAGAGACCACCACTCTGTCATAGACACTGGATAAAGACCCCACCACTCTGTCATAGACACTGGATAAAGACCCCACCACTCTGTCATAGACACTGGATAAAGACCCCACCACTCTGTCATAGACACTGGATAAATACCCCACCACTCTGTCATAGACACTGGATAAAGAGAGACCACCACTCTGTCATAGACACTGGATAAATACCCCACCACTCTGTCATAGATACTGGATAAAGAGAGACCACCACTCTGTCATAGACACTGGATAAAGACCCCACCGCTCTGTCATAGACACTGGATAAAGAGAGACCACCACTCTGTCATAGACACTGGATAAATACCCCACCACTCTGTCATAGACACTGGATAAAGAGAGCCACCACTCTGTCATAGACACTGGATAAATACCCCACCACTCTGTCATAGACACTGGATAAAGAGAGACCACCACTCTGTCATAGACACTGGATAAAGACCCCACCACTCTGTCATAGACACTGGATAAAGACCCCACCACTCTGTCATAGACACTGGATAAATACCCCACCACTCTGTCATAGACACTGGATAAAGAGAGACCACCACTCTGTCATAGACACTGGATAAATACCCCACCACTCTGTCATAGATACTGGATAAAGAGAGACCACCACTCTGTCATAGACACTGGATAAAGACCCCACCACTCTGTCATAGACACTGGATAAAGACCCCACCACTCTGTCATAGACACTGGATAAATACCCCACCACTCTGTCATAGACACTGGATAAAGAGACCACCACTCTGTCATAGACACTGGATAAAGAGACCACCAATCTGTCATAGACAATGGATAAAGAGACCACCACTCTGTCATAGACACTGGATAAAGAGAGACCACCACTCTGTCATAGACACTGGATAAAGACCCCACCACTCTGTCATAGACACTGGATAAAGACCCCACCACTCTGTCATAGACACTGGATAAATACCCCACCACTCTGTCATAGACACTGGATAAAGAGACCACCACTCTGTCATAGACACTGGATAAAGAGACCACCACTCTGTCATAGACACTGGATAAAGAGACCACCACTCTGTCATAGACAATGGATAAAGAGACCACCACTCTGTTATAGACAATGGATAAAGACCCCACCACTCTGTCATAGACACTGGATAAAGACCCCACCACTCTGTCATAGACAATGGATAAAGAGACCACCACTCTGTTATAGACACTGGATTAAGACCCCACCACTCTGCAACTGATCCGCAACTGAGTTGAAGAGTCTTACAACCACTGTCCGTGAAGAGGCGCCACTTGAGAAACTACCCCTCAGCGACACTGAAACTGTCACTTACTTACTTACTTATGCCTGATTGCTCGCTGGGAGCATAGGCCATCGACCAAGGAACGCCACCGTTTTCTGTCCGTGGCCATCTTCTCCATTTCTCTCCTGGTGTATCCCATCTCCTTCGTTTCTTTTTCTGTGTCTCTTTGCCAGGTGTTTCGTGGCCTACCTCTTCGTCTCTTCCCTGGGGGGTTCCATGTGATGGCTTGACGGGTGATGGTGTTTGGTGGTTTCCTGAGTGTATGTCCTATCCACCTCCATTTTCTCTTCTTTATTTCATTGAAACTGTCACTTGGTCTTCGCTATTGTTCAAGCTAATCAAAATGGTAACTATATTTTACTTATGTTTTCTAGATACTGACATATTTCATTGTCGCTAGATGCTCGGTACGAGACAATTGACTAGTTTAGTAATAATACAGTCGGTAAAATTCCAGTCGAACCATTTTGTTTGGGTTCGTTGTTTGACAGATGTCGAGTTCGATCGGATTCGGAGTTGTGTAGTCAGTAGATGCCAACTTATTGTCTTATTGAATCAATCGATCGATGATTGAACATCTTTACTAATGAGCCGAACATATGTGGCTACGTATGTCTTAGTACTGTTTATGTTAAGAGGCAAATGCGAAACCTGCACAGGCAACCAATAACCATGATTTGTTTGTAAATACATTCATTTGCCTGAATAAACGCGGACCTCATAAATAAACTGGGCCAACAATAAACTAGGCCATATAACGTGGCATATGGACTCTGCGTCTCCATTTATCTGTTGATGTACGCCGTCAGTGAAATTTCAATCCACCAAAATACCATCGTAATTAACTATTAATATCGTATTTGCTACGCATTTTTGATATTATAATATGAAATGGCCAAACACACCTTAGCCTTCACCTGCCTAAACCAAGGCTAACCTTAGGCTTAGCGTTTGCCTATGGTTATTTACCATATTTCTCACATGAGATGATAGACACGGAGTTATGTATTATATATACACACGTACATACATTGCATGATGTAACATTATGTTTTAATGATGTTCCACGTGCCCTCCTTAATTTCAGGTATTTAATTTTATACCTAGCTGTCAACCCTCCCAGATTTTCCAGGAATTTTCTGGATTTTTCAAAATATCAGAAGAAAATCCCCAGATCTCCACCAGCACCTGACGCAATCCCTCGATCCCCATCTTCTAAAGTCCAGTCCAACTGGACAGAGATATTTCAACTCACATAGTTGGCAGATACAATGTTTTGTAATGCTGGAATGTACACAAAATTATTTTTAATGCAAACATCTCATTCTCAGTCTTCTCACCTAGCACCCTTTCCCATCCACTTTCTGGGCAGCTGACCTCTTAGTCAGTTGTTGATCTCCCATTCTTCTACATGACCAGCCCATTTAAATTTACTCTTTACCAATTTCTTCTTAAAACTTGTATTCACTTAAACCTCAATCCACTCTCATGCAGTTCATCCATTTTTCTCTTATCCGCACTCTTCACTGTGTGATATGTATATATATATATATATATATATATATATATATATATATATATATATATATATATATATATATATATATATATCAGAGATGGAGTGAGTACAATACAAATGTACTCGAGTACGAGTACGATTACTTTACAATATACTCGAGTACGAGTACGATTACTTTAGAATATAAGCATGATTACTTTCGTGATTACTTTAATGAATATCCTGTTTCTAACATAGAGGCGACTTTCATGGAATCCCTAGGTGTCATTGTTGTTCTGTTGTTGTGTCACTAATGTTCTAACTGATTACTGCTATCCACTATCCAGGTGTTATTGTTATTAATAATTAGACAACTTTCTCAGGTATTGGATGAATCATTTAATGCTGGATTAATAATTTAATTTATGGTTTTTGAATCAAATACAAATAGGAGGCATTTTTTATTTTCAAATACACATGATCAAATACATTACAATAACAACACTTCAAAACCAGGGGGGCATATTCAAAAGAGTAGTATATCAGATGGGTCCAGACATGGGGTCAAATACATTTGTATTTGAAAGTATTTAAATACTTTTTAAAATAGTTTTATTTGATGTTTAGGAATTAAAAGTATTTGCATTTAAATACTTTCCTAAACTGTATTTGACTTGTTCAAATATTTTTTTGAAATACATTGTCAGTATCATTTCTTTTTCACTGTCGCATGTAATGCCTGCCAAACTGATTATCTTAATGCACTGCAACTTCACCCAACAGTGCTAATTACTGATGAAAACACTTAACAGCAGGCTTCCCCCTGGCCCTGCAGTGACCACAACTTGTGTTTGCTCAGAGCCAGAGGATGGACCATAGGTCAATATCCCCTTTTGTTCTTTAGTCAGGGTTCAATTTGGCACCAGGTTATTCTGGTTTCCTGGCTGACTTTGAAGTTGAGCCTTCCTCACAACATCCTAGCAATGATTAGCAGTGTCTCTTCTCAGGGCAACATAGGCGTTATATTATTATGGACCTCCTGGCTTAACACACAAACAATATATTTTGGCCTTTCCCTCTTTCAGTCAGTTGTCACTGTGATGCAGTTAGCAATAACAATACTCCCTAGCACTGGTCTGCCTGTCATCATATGAGCAAAACACTAATTATGCCTATAAACTAGATGTCTCAATATATGTGTTGCTTTTCTTTTGCCTACATAGTAATACAAAATGAAAAGTATTTGAAAAATATATGAACAAGTATTTGAAATACTTTTCAATGTATTCATATTTAAATACATTTATATTTAAAAAGTATTTGTAATCCCTCAAGAATATTTGTATTTAAATACAGTTCAATGTATTTGACCCCATGTCTGGATGGGACAAACACAGAATGGTTGTGGATTTAGACAAGTTTACAGTTTGCACTTAATTAAATCTAATAGACAGTGATTTAGCAGCTAACTGCCCAGACCCAGTCAGGATTCTGGATGTTGGAAATATGACCAGCCATTCACACTGACAGAGCAAACAGTACAGGTGGGGCTGAGGCCTGGCTTCTAAAATTACAAAGCAGGATGTTAGGGGATGCTTATCTCCTGCAGTGCTTCACAGGGACTGTCACAATATAACTTGTACTTTGTACTAAGCAGGAGGGTGAGATGTTTCTTCTCTGGGAAGAGAAGGTATTAATTAGAGAAATCTGACTGAATATTTATTTAACTGAAATGCTCAATAGTAATAGAAAATGAATACCATTTATTAGATTACTTCTAATATTGCCATTTTTACCTGTCTAATATATTTGCTTGCAACTGTTCATATGAAAAAATGTAATCGTGAGAAGTAATCGTGAGTACGATTACTTTGGTAATGTACTCGAGTACGAGTACGATTACTTTCCTTCGTACTCGAGTACGATTACTCCATCTCTGATATATATATATATATATACTCCATGTATGTATGTATGTATGTATGTATGTATGTATGTATGTATGTATGTATGTATGTATGTATGTATGTATGTATGTATGTATGTATGTATGTATGTATGTATGTATGTATGTATGTATGTATGTATGTATGTATGTATGTATGTATGTATGTATGTATGTATGTATGTATGTATGTATGTATGTATGTATGTATGTATGTATATATATATATATATATATATATATAAGGGCTCGGAATTTGTAAGATTATCTACTTGTCCAGCGGACAAATAGAACCAAAGGTTCTCTTGACCATACCACAATTCAGTTGTCCCAATTTTCAAATCCTACATACAGATTGCCTTTAAAATGTCACACAAAAATTACGTCACTATTAAATTAACTTCTTCTGCTACAACTTCATTTTCTTACATATTTCAGACCCAAGATGTCACCTGTGATTCAGTCAACATGACCCCAGAAGCTTGGCTGTGAAAGCAGCCTTCTACTGTAGAAGAAGAGCAGGAAAGAGACATGTTGAAGACACAAAGACAAAATGTTGCTCACTATCATTGGCTCCATTATCATCGGGGCCGTATTGATGCTTCTTGTTCAAATGTGGCTCGCACAAAAGTGGTTCTTTGCTCTACCACAGTTGGAGCCACCCACCAAAAATCAGTATGACAATTTTAAACTGCCCGAGGTATGTATTCTTACAGAATTTTTAGCAAATCGTCTTGGTGCTATGCAAAATAAATTCAACCAAACTCATGAGCTGTATGTAAACTTCCCAAACTATATATGTAACATCAGCTATTATTGGCCAAAGCGTAAACAGCAAATTTTTTGAAGGCAACAAGATTATTGGCTCGGCTTAAATTCAGCATGTTTGCAGAACAATCTTCTGAGGGGTATGAATGAAGGCTGATATAAGCAACAGCAAACCTTAGCATGCGAACAGATGTTTGTAATAATCTTTTCCCAGTAATAGAGTAGGTAATGACGAAGTGACAAAAATTGTAACCTGAGTGAAACTGATTAAACCCCAAGGGAGACTTGGTAGGTGGATAGACATATACATAAAAATGGAAACAGATTTACGTACACGATTTAGCTCATTACCAAAATGTCAATACTTATCTTCATAGTATTAGTACATATTTAGACCCATTGTCTTAAATGATGTTATGACACGCAACTTACCATACGCATGGTACTAAGAATGAAATATGTTATGGTCCCCTCTAGCAACATTTAACTAAATATGTCACCAAGTGCTCTGTCGTATTTAAGTGGCTTCCAAGTGGGATGTTGACACTTTAAATGTTATCGTCATTGCACATAAACTTATTTGGATATGGCAATATAATTATAATGAATGTGGCTACCGGTAGGTTTTGCAAATTTCACATATTATATAATGGAAACTGTCAAGTTTCCAAATTTCTCTGAGACAGACTGACAATTTCCCGAAGTTCTCCTAAAGATTCTCATTCCCAATTACTTGGTCTATTTACACTGCTGAAATATGCTAATTTCAGCATATGAATGTTGATGCTACTACCCTCCGTAATTGACTCTGGTATACATTAATCAAGGAACATTTGTTGCAGGCATTGCATATAGAGGGCAGCACTGAAGACGAAAGACGGAACCCTGAGAGACTTCTGTGTCTTAACCTCATTTTCCAGTTTCTGTTTCAAGAGACAAAGGACACAAAACAGTTCCGCAAGTAAGTTGCTGCTGCTAATGGTTTATAACAGTAGATCATGTATGAAAACAATACAATTGTTTTGTATTTTTACATTTACAGCGAATTAGAGTAACATATCTGGCGGCAATATAGAGATATCTTTTATTTTACTAGACAGCAGGACTAGTAAAGACAAGCGTTTGCTAGTCTGCCAAAAGGTTTACTAGTCTGGCAAAATATAAAAACAACCAAAATTTCAGTAATTACATTGTATTTAAAACTGAAGAACAGTGTTTTGCAACCCCAGTTAAATAACAATGCAATGTTCATAAAATTAACAAAGAAATAATAAAGAAATAGCTAATGTAATTGATTAAGAACTGAAGATATTATCTGTACTGGGCAGCCTACCATTATGATATTTCCATAATCATTCCAGAAATTGACCTCATATTATAATGTTATGAAAACTGCTCTGCTAGACTCTAATGTGGCAATAACAATATCACACTATAGAAAATCATACATATCAAAGAGGTGTTATCTGATAAATAATGTTTAGGCAAGTTCATAGCTGGTGGCTATGCCAAGGAAATGTCATCATTTATCAGTAAACGAAGCTGGCACTGCTGTAATCAATGAGGTACCACAATAACTAATCCAACAGAGGGCGCTCGAACACAACTATGGTTTTTGTGCCACCTTTTATGTATTCTTGACGTGTGTAAAAAGCGGAACGTTTTGCGGGACATTTTGCGGAACGGTTGTTTAAATCATCCTACAGTCAGCTGTTGAACTCGCACGACTCCGAAGCCTCACACATAGCTGAATATGGATACTGTCTGACATGTCTGGTAATGTGAATTGATTATTTTGATAAAAAACACAACAAAATTCACCAGGTGACACCAAACGTCACTGCATGGCCGAATACGATACAGTGTAACAGAATTTAGCCGCCTAACATATTGCGCACTGGCATTCATTGATATTAGTGCAAAACAAATATAAATGAGTATGTTTTGTAAGATTATGTGATCGGTTTGCAGCAAGAAAACGCGGGTTATTTCTACACCATCTCAGTCGATGTTGCATTGGCTCATTCGGTTGTAAATGTACATCAATGTACATATTATGCCTTCACTTGTTAGACTGTATCCGTATTTAGCTATGTGTGAGGTTTCAGAATCATGTGACTTCAACAGCTAATTGAGGATGATTTAAACAAGCTTTCCACAAAACATGCAAGCAAATCTACGTCAGTCGCTAGAGACACTGATACGCAACTAGGGTCTAGTTGCGTATCAGCGCCTCTAGCGACTAACGTGGATTTGTGGAACCCCATTGTTCACTGGGCACTGACAATTTATCAATGTTTTAATGACTGGGGATTCAGTTACATCCCCACCTATGGATGGGTTAAGGTTAGGGTCACTGTGACTACAAGCACTTGATTGACTACTGCAGGGTGGGGTGGATGACATATTGACCTTTACTAACCAGCCAGACTAGTCATTAGACAGGTTTACTAGTTTGCCGTTATCTTTACTAGTGTATGGATTAGTAGACTAGTAGGTAGATCTACCCCTGTAATAATCATATGGGCTATGATTATTTTGTTTTATTCTTATGTATCGTTGTTGATACACACACAGGCAGACAAGGACACACTTGAGGAGTTTTTTGTCTAGTCTCAAGGGGGTATAACCGTATAAGTCAAGGTTTTATCTGAAGAGCCTGAAGGTTTTTTATTATGTTGGTTGGTTCAGTGGTTCAGGGGAAGAGCTCCGGACTCTCGACTAAGAGATCCCGGGTTCGAATCGTACTTTGCCGTGTTAAATCTTGGGCAGATTTTTTCACTCTGCATTGCTCCAGTTCACTTAGCTGTATAAATGAGTACCTGCCACCTGGCTATAGACAGTGGTGGTTATGATAGATACAAAGAGTTCCTTCTTGTCGGTTTTGTAACATACAGTGTATGTTTATATATATA
>JAODUO010002353.1:0-31592 GCA_025642075.2 Ridgeia piscesae
ATTTAATGAGGCCCATAGAAATAATTTTGTGTGGTATGATTTAATGAGGCCCATAGAAATAATTTTGTGTGGTATGATTTAATGAGGCCCATAGAAATAATTTTGTGTGGTATGATTTAATGAGGCCCATAGAAATAATTTTGTGTGGTATGATTTAATGAGGCCCATAGAAATAATTTTGTGTGGTATGATTTAATGAGGCCCATAGAAATAATTTTGTGTGGTATGATTTAATGAGGCCCATAGAAATAATTTTGTGTGGTATGATTTAATGAGGCCCATAGAAATAATTTTGTGTGGTATGATTTAATGAGGCCCATAGAAATAATTTTGTGTGGTATGATTTAATGAGGCCCATAGAAATAATTTTGTGTGGTATGATTTAATGAGGCCCATAGAAATAATTTTGTGTGGTATGATTTAATGAGGCCCATAGAAATAATTTTGTGTGGTATGATTTAATGAGGCCCATAGAAATAATTTTGTGTGGTATGATTTAATGAGGCCCATAGAAATAATTTTGTGTGGTATGATTTAATGAGGCCCATAGAAATAATTTTGTGTGGTATGATTTAATGAGGCCCATAGAAATAATTTTGTGTGGTATGATTTAATGAGGCCCATAGAAATAATTTTGTGTGGTATGATTTAATGAGGCCCATAGAAATAATTTTGTGTGGTATGATTTAATGAGGCCCATAGAAATAATTTTGTGTGGTATGATTTAATGAGGCCCATAGAAATAATTTTGTGTGGTATGATTTAATGAGGCCCATAGAAATAATTTTGTGTGGTATGATTTAATGAGGCCCATAGAAATAATTTTGTGTGGTATGATTTAATGAGGCCCATAGAAATAATTTTGTGTGGTATGATTTAATGAGGCCCATAGAAATAATTTTGTGTGGTATGATTTAATGAGGCCCATAGAAATAATTTTGTGTGGTATGATTTAATGAGGCCCATAGAAATAATTTTGTGTGGTATGATTTAATGAGGCCCATAGAAATAATTTTGTGTGGTATGATTTAATGAGGCCCATAGAAATAATTTTGTGTGGTATGATTTAATGAGGCCCATAGAAATAATTTTGTGTGGTATGATTTAATGAGGCCCATAGAAATAATTTTGTGTGGTATGATTTAATGAGGCCCATAGAAATAATTTTGTGTGGTATGATTTAATGAGGCCCATAGAAATAATTTTGTGTGGTATGATTTAATGAGGCCCATAGAAATAATTTTGTGTGGTATGATTTAATGAGGCCCATAGAAATAATTTTGTGTGGTATGATTTAATGAGGCCCATAGAAATAATTTTGTGTGGTATGATTTAATGAGGCCCATAGAAATAATTTTGTGTGGTATGATTTAATGAGGCCCATAGAAATAATTTTGTGTGGTATGATTTAATGAGGCCCATAGAAATAATTTTGTGTGGTATGATTTAATGAGGCCCATAGAAATAATTTTGTGTGGTATGATTTAATGAGGCCCATAGAAATAATTTTGTGTGGTATGATTTAATGAGGCCCATAGAAATAATTTTGTGTGGTATGATTTAATGAGGCCCATAGAAATAATTTTGTGTGGTATGATTTAATGAGGCCCATAGAAATAATTTTGTGTGGTATGATTTAATGAGGCCCATAGAAATAATTTTGTGTGGTATGATTTAATGAGGCCCATAGAAATAATTTTGTGTGGTATGATTTAATGAGGCCCATAGAAATAATTTTGTGTGGTATGATTTAATGAGGCCCATAGAAATAATTTTGTGTGGTATGATTTAATGAGGCCCATAGAAATAATTTTGTGTGGTATGATTTAATGAGGCCCATAGAAATAATTTTGTGTGGTATGATTTAATGAGGCCCATAGAAATAATTTTGTGTGGTATGATTTAATGAGGCCCATAGAAATAATTTTGTGTGGTATGATTTAATGAGGCCCATAGAAATAATTTTGTGTGGTATGATTTAATGAGGCCCATAGAAATAATTTTGTGTGGTATGATTTAATGAGGCCCATAGAAATAATTTTGTGTGGTATGATTTAATGAGGCCCATAGAAATAATTTTGTGTGGTATGATTTAATGAGGCCCATAGAAATAATTTTGTGTGGTATGATTTAATGAGGCCCATAGAAATAATTTTGTGTGGTATGATTTAATGAGGCCCATAGAAATAATTTTGTGTGGTATGATTTAATGAGGCCCATAGAAATAATTTTGTGTGGTATGATTTAATGAGGCCCATAGAAATAATTTTGTGTGGTATGATTTAATGAGGCCCATAGAAATAATTTTGTGTGGTATGATTTAATGAGGCCCATAGAAATAATTTTGTGTGGTATGATTTAATGAGGCCCATAGAAATAATTTTGTGTGGTATGATTTAATGAGGCCCATAGAAATAATTTTGTGTGGTATGATTTAATGAGGCCCATAGAAATAATTTTGTGTGGTATGATTTAATGAGGCCCATAGAAATAATTTTGTGTGGTATGATTTAATGAGGCCCATAGAAATAATTTTGTGTGGTATGATTTAATGAGGCCCATAGAAATAATTTTGTGTGGTATGATTTAATGAGGCCCATAGAAATAATTTTGTGTGGTATGATTTAATGAGGCCCATAGAAATAATTTTGTGTGGTATGATTTAATGAGGCCCATAGAAATAATTTTGTGTGGTATGATTTAATGAGGCCCATAGAAATAATTTTGTGTGGTATGATTTAATGAGGCCCATAGAAATAATTTTGTGTGGTATGATTTAATGAGGCCCATAGAAATAATTTTGTGTGGTATGATTTAATGAGGCCCATAGAAATAATTTTGTGTGGTATGATTTAATGAGGCCCATAGAAATAATTTTGTGTGGTATGATTTAATGAGGCCCATAGAAATAATTTTGTGTGGTATGATTTAATGAGGCCCATAGAAATAATTTTGTGTGGTATGATTTAATGAGGCCCATAGAAATAATTTTGTGTGGTATGATTTAATGAGGCCCATAGAAATAATTTTGTGTGGTATGATTTAATGAGGCCCATAGAAATAATTTTGTGTGGTATGATTTAATGAGGCCCATAGAAATAATTTTGTGTGGTATGATTTAATGAGGCCCATAGAAATAATTTTGTGTGGTATGATTTAATGAGGCCCATAGAAATAATTTTGTGTGGTATGATTTAATGAGGCCCATAGAAATAATTTTGTGTGGTATGATTTAATGAGGCCCATAGAAATAATTTTGTGTGGTATGATTTAATGAGGCCCATAGAAATAATTTTGTGTGGTATGATTTAATGAGGCCCATAGAAATAATTTTGTGTGGTATGATTTAATGAGGCCCATAGAAATACTGTTGTTGTGAGTTTAGTTGCTGTAATCCGTAGAAACTCTTTGTTGTTTTGCTGTCTTGAGAGAGGGACAGAGCTCATTGTGTGCTCATCTTGATGGTGTTGCAGGAAAGTCAGATATGCTGAGACAAGAAGGTGGGGGAGATTGTCCTACCATGGGGCACCCAGAGACCACCCCAGGGGTAGCCAAGACAAAAGATCAAATAACGGACCAAACAAAACATGGTCACGGTCCAGCGACTCATGTCACCTCAGATGATGAAGATCTGTGTCCTGTCATCACAGTCCAGCCTGTATCTGGTGTTTACACAGTCCAGTGTCAACTTGATATAATTATGTTGTCACACATTTATAGTGCTCTATACATTTATTTTACTCATTTATTGGTGTCATTGGCAGTGAATCACGACACTGTTGAAATGGAGCCCACAAGCCCAGAACAACTTCACAGAATTAAAACATTGTATAAAGGTTATGATATGAAAATAGTTTGACACAATATTTATAAAAAGTAATTATTATATCTAACCACACATTTACCATAATAACATCTTATAATGTAGTATAATTTAACTTCCTTTGGAGCTTAATGTCGAAGATGAGTATGACGTTTCGATCCTTCAGCTATGGACCTTGTTCACGTACTGGTGTCACGTGTGTTGCCTCAGATTTCGGCGGGATAATTTGGTTGTAGATGGTCAAACAGAGAGACCCTACCATGAACAGAGACCAGGGATACCATCTGCCTGCCATCTAAAACCAAATTATCCCACCAAAATCTGGGGCAACACACGTAACACCAGTACGTGAACAAGGTCCGTAGCTGACGGATCGAAATGTCGTACTTATCTTCGACATTAATCTCCAAAGTAAGTTACACAATAAACCATTCTTGGAGCCATGAACAATATATTCACTGTCTTATAATGTGTATGATAAGATGACAGTTCGACACATAGTTTGAGATATAAATTATGGTATCACATTTACCACTATACATTCCAACATATTAATTGGTTGTGTTCTCAGCCGCTGTGTGGATGTGAATATGGAACACAACTCACAAGTGACATATTGTGGATAACCTTGTGAGCAGTTTGTTTCTGATGATTGCAGTGACCGGTCCGGTGTGTCCGACTGACTTGTCAAAGTACAGAGTCTGTCCACCAGGACTGGACATGTTGCTGGACACTGGTCAACTGGTCATCCATAAAGCCAACCTGAGACACAATGTGGGTGTGTATTCAACTGAGCACTTTTAGTAGAATGAGTTGTTTAAATTATTTCTCATATTTGTGTGGTCAGTTGGTTAGAATACGTTTAGCTTATACAACGTATACAAGACATTTACCGTAACTTGTGGAATAAATAATGTAGAATGTCTCTCAGATGTTGTGGTTGTGTAGTTGTTGTTGACTCAGTGTGATGTGAACTGGTGTGTTGTGTAGTTGTTGACTCAGTGTGATGTGAACTGGTGTCTTCTGTCTTGTTGTTGTGTAGTTGTTGACTCAGTGTGATGTGAACTGCTGTGTTGTTGTGTAGTTGTTGACTCAGTGTGATGTGAACTGCTGTGTTTTGTTGTGTAGTTGTTGACTCAGTGTAATGTGAACTGCTGTGTTGTTGTTGTTGTGTAGTTGTTGACTCAGTGTGATGTGAACTGCTGTGTTTTGTTGTGTAGTTGTTGACTCGGTGTGATGTGAACTGCTGTGTTTTGTTGTGTAGTTGTTGACTCAGTGTAATGTGAACTGCTGTGTTGTTGTTGTTGTGTAGTTGTTGACTCAGTGTGATGTGAACTGCTGTGTTGTTGTTGTTGACTCAGTGTGATGTGAACTGCTGTGTTGTTGTTGTGTAGTTGTTGACTCAGTGTGATGTGAACTGCTGTGTTTTGTTGTGTAGTTGTTGACTCAGTGTGATGTGAATTGTTGTGTCGTTGTTGTGTAGTTGTTGACTCAGTGTGATATGAAGTGCTGTGTTGTTGTTGTTGTCGTTGTGTAGTTGTTGACTCAGTGTGATGTAAACTGCTGTGTTGTTGTTGTGTAGTTGTTGACTCAGTGTGATGTGAACTGCTGTGTTGTTGTTGTTGTCGTTGTGTAGTTGTTGACTCAGTGTGATGTGAACTGCTGTGTTGTTGTTGTGTAGTTGTTGACTCAGTGTGATGTGAACTGCTGTGTGTTGTTGTTGTGTAGTTGTTGACTCAGTGTGATGTGAACTGCTGTGTTGTTGTTGTTGTACTCAGTGTGATGTGAACTGCTGTGTCGTTGTGTAGTTGTTGACTCAGTGTGATGTGAACTGTTGTGTTGTTGTTGTTGTGTAGTTGTTGACTCAGTGTGATGTGTACTGTTGTGTTGTTGTTGTTGTGTAGTTGTTGACTCAGTGTGATGTGAACTGTTGTGTTGTTGTTGACTCAGTGTGATGTGAACTGCTGTGTTGTTGTTGTGTAGTTGTTGCCTCAGTGTGATGTGAACTGTTGTGTTGTTGTTGACTCAGTGTGATGTGAACTGCTGTGTTGTTGTTGTGTAGTTGTTGCCTCAGTGTGATGTGAACTGTTGTTGTTGTGTAGTTGTTGACTCAGTGTGATGTGAACTGGTGTGTTGTTGTGTAGTTGTTGACTCAGTGTGATGTGAACTGCTGTGTTGTTGTTGTGTAGTTGTTGCCTCAGTGTGATGTGAACTGTTGTGTTGTTGTTGACTCAGTGTGATGTGAACTGCTGTGTTGTTGTTGTGTAGTTGTTGCCTCAGTGTGATGTGAACTGTTGTTGTTGTGTAGTTGTTGACTCAGTGTGATGTGAACTGGTGTGTTGTTGTTGTGTAGTTGTTGACTCAGTGTGATGTGAACTGTTGTTGTTGTGTAGTTGTTGACTCAGTGTGATGTGAACTGTTGTTGTTGTGTAGTTGTTGACTCAGTGTGATGTGAACTGCTGTGTTGTTGTTGTGTAGTTGTTGACTCAGTGTGATGTGAACTGCTGTGTTGTTGTTGTGTAGTTGTTGCCTCAGTGTGATGTGAACTGTTGTTGTTGTGTAGTTGTTGACTCAGTGTGATGTGAACTGCTGTGTTGTTGTTGTGTAGTCATTCGAGAAGATGCAGTCAGCAGGTCGGAGGTCATTGATGAAATGAGACATCTCCTTTTCTATGTGGAACAAGGTAATGAATGTGGCAACTAATGAAGCAATCAGAAAATGTTTCACAGTTTTTATAATAAATGTCCAAACACTGACATTAAACTCACTCGTCTGTTGTTCTCTGGTGGTGTCATCTATGTTTTAGTTGTTTGTATAGATTTTTAAGGTCAACATTTGAGAATGATTATTATTTTGTAGTTTAATATATTTCTATGTAGTTAAGATTACATCTTAAAAGCACTCTCAAGTGATCGTGCCCTGTATAAATAAAGTTATTATTATTACTAACTCCCTCCAAGGATTATCTTCCTAGTCCTTGTGTTATCCGTTGACAAATGTTTCCTATGTTTCAGACCCGCCACCAAATGGAGAGCATTCGTTCATGTTTCATTTCTACGACCATGACAAAAACGTAAGTGCTCATTTCTGGTGGATGTGGCAAGAAAATGCAAACAATTACATTTATTGCAGGGCAGTTATAATTATTGCTGTGCCGCAGTAACAGATGTTGACCAACAAAACTTCATCAACATTTGTGGAAATCCTGAGTATAAAAAATCAAAGTTGTCACTATAGACTACTATAGTTGTATACTTAATCTTTGTCATCTTGAACACTCAGAGAATACAATGAGATACAGAAGTAGTTAAGGTGAGCCTGTTATATGCATACCTCATAGATTGCCACCCTTGTATCAAAGAGTCGCTGTGTCTGATTATACCAAACTGGGTCCTACTTTCCATAGTGACACCCTGCGCCCCCAATGAATTACTCCAATGTCAGCAGTCACTGTTTATCAGTTACTCAGTTCCACCCTCACAGACACAGTTGGACCTCCCCTGGTAATCGTCAAATACTGTTTACTCATTAATCTTGTACATTGAGCAGGGCTTTATGCAGGATAACATTATTGCCAGTCACACATGTTTTGATGGAGACATGGATGTTAACTGTTAAGCCAGTTTACAAACTTTTATATGTGTCTGGTGACCTGAAATGGACTACAAACACGTGTGACACCATTTTCACCACTTTCAAGGCATAAATAACAATATCTATGGTTTTGGAAGACCTTTTTTGGCTTCTTCATTTTTTTACCCGTCCACCCATATTTCTACCCATCCATATTCGCTTTTACCCGTCCAAATGACGGGTCTCTACATAAAGCTGTGACGTTGAAGTTTCGACAGAAGAGACATTGTGATGCAAATGTTTCGCTCAAAAGTGACTATGTAATTTGCAGGGGTGTCGTCATGTTGCAGGAGTAAATTTATATCTTGTCGTGTTGCAGAGGAATAACTGTATATATTGTGTTGCAGGAGTAACTGTGTATCTTGTGGTGTTGTAGGAGTAACTATATCTTATCATATCACAGGAGTAACTGTATATCTTGTCATGTTGCAGGAGTAACTGTATATATTGTCATGTTGCAGAAGTAACTGTGTATATTGTCATGTTGCAGGAGTAACTGTGTATATTGTCATGTTGCAGGAGTAAATGCATATCTTGTCATGTTGCAGGAGTAAATGTATATCTTGTTGTGTAGCAGGAGTATCTGTATATCTTGTCGTGTTGCAGGAGTAACTATATTTTGTTGTGTTGCATGAGTAACTGTATATCTTGTCGTGTTGCAGGAGGTTGCTCAAGTCTACAATCCCCTCAGCAGTGAATGTGTCTGCGGTGGCGCCACCTGGCACTGGTTTAAGAACTGCAAGTTCCGTGCGATTGTCTACGCGCCACCTGGTGTCATTGTCGGATTCATCCGTCGATCGTACGTCATGTGATTTACTAACATGTCACCACACACTTGGTGGATTCAGTTTGCTTACTTAGGCGTTGTGGCAGCCATCTTGGATTATCCTGTGCCACTTTGTTGTACTCTACCACTAGTTGCCCACTGGAACCCTCGGGATAAAAACATATTCACACCTTAAAAGTAAACAAGTTGTACGTCATGGAAATGATGGCCGATTTTGAACCCTTTGCATGTATTGGCAGTCAACTTTTATAATGAAAAAGATACCAGAGTGGCAGTTTATGTTCCTGCAGACTTTCTAGTGCTAACAACTTCAAAAACATTGAGCAGACTCCACTGCACAGCTCAACCATAAGTCACTTTAGCAGCAGGACTACATGGTTGTGTGTGTTCTTGTTACAGACACACTGTGTTTGTGCCATGGAGCTAGTTGTGTGTTCTAGTTAAAGATACATTGTGTTTGTGCCATGGAGCTTGTTTTGTATTCTTGTTATGGTTGTGTGTGTTCTTGTTAAGACACTTTTTGCTGGACTAGGTGTTCTTGTTACATGTGCCATGGAGCTAGTTGTGTGTTCTTGTTACAGACACACTGTGTTTGTGACATGGAGCTAGTTGTGTGTTCTTGTTACAGACACACTGTGTTTGTGCAGGAGTATGAGGTGCTGAGTCCTCATGAGGAACTATTACTGGTACTGCGAGGAGGACCGGCTGATCTCGAGGTAGGTTGGTGTAGACGGAAGGACAGGCTGACCTTGAGGTAGGTTGATGTAGATGGGAGGACAGGCTGACCTCGAGGTAGGTTGGTGTAGACGGAAGGACAGGCTGACCTCGAGGTAGGTTGGTGTAGATGGGAGGACAGGCTGACCTCGAGGTAGGTTGGTGTAGACTAGGAGGACAGCCTGACCTCAAGTTAAGTTGGTGTAGACGGGAGGACAGGCTGACCTCAAGTTAAGTTGGTGTAGACGGGAGGACAGGCTGACCTCAAGTGTAGTTGGTGTAGACGGGAGGACAGGCTGACCTCAAGTTAGGTTGGTGTAGACGGGAGGACAGGCTGACCTCAAGGTAGATTGGTGTAGACGGGAGGACAAGCTGACCTCGAGATAGGTGGGCATAGACGGGAGGACAGGCTGACCTCGAGGTAGGTTGGTGTAGACGGGAGGACAGGCTGACCTCGAGTAGTTGGTGTAGACGGGAGGACAGGCTGACCTCTAGGTAGGTTGGTGTAGACGGGAGGACAGGCTGACCTCAAGGGGTTGGTGTAGACGGGAGGACAGGCTGACCTCAAGGTAGGTTGGTGTAGACGGGAGGACAGGCTGACCTCGAGTGTGGTGTAGATGGGAGGACAGGCGACCTAGTTGTAGAGGAGGACAGGCTGACCTGAGGTGGTTGGTGTAGAGGGAGGACAGGCTGACCTCGAGGTAGGTTGGTGTAGACGGGAGGACAGGCTGACCTCGAGGTGGGTTGGTGTAGACGGGAGGACAGGCTGACCTCGAGGTAGGTTGGTGTAGATGGGAGGACAGGCTGACCTCGAGGTGGGTTGGTGTAGATGGGAGGACAGGCTGACCTTGAGGTGGGTTGGTGTAGATGGGAGGACAGGCTGACTTGGAGGTGGGTTGGTGTAGATGGGAGGACAGGCTGACCTCGAGGTGGGTTGGTGTAGACGAGAGGACAGGCTGACCTCGAGGTGGGTTGGTGTAGATGGGAGGACAGGCTGACCTCGAGGTGGGTTGGTGTAGATGGGAGGACAGGCTGACCTCGAGGTGGGTTGGAGTAGATGGGAGGACAGGCTGACCTTGAGGTGGGTTGGTGTAGATGGGAGGACAGGCTGACCTCGAGGTGGGTTGGTGTAGATGGGAGGACAGGCTGACCTCGAGGTGGGTTGGAGTAGAATGGGAGGACAGGCTGACCTTGAGGTGGGTTGGTGTAGATGGGAGGACAGGCTGACCTCGAGGTAGTTTGGCGTAGACAGTTTCACACCCAGAAGAAACCAACACAAGCCACATTATTATATAAATGTATTAGAAGTAAATCAAAGTCATGATATAAAATACCTACAACTCATAAATACAGTGTATATTGCTACTGGGACTTTATAATGAGTTCTGAGATACACAATTCTACTTTCATTCTTGTATGAATGAATAAAGAGTACAAGAGAAGAGTGATTTTATTTCACAAATGAATGAATCACTTTATTTCAGAAATAAACATTAGTGGTAGCTGTTATAGCGATGTTACCACAGACATAGTATGATAAACTGTTTGTACATGGTTCGTGTCTGTTACCCCATAACCTTTGCGAAGTGTAAACATTTAAAATGTCAGTTTGAATTTTTCACAAGTATATCACACATTAGTTTGCCAACTTGTAAACTTACACATCGTGTACAAAAACTGTAGAAGAACAAGGAGAACAAACATTACATTGTTCATTTTAAGGTGTCACCTTTGACCTTTCAGATCTACACCCCAGACTTTGATGGTGAGATTGGTCGACTTAGTGTTCACGGATGGTGTGGCATCATGCATGAGATACGACGGTCACCGCAGGACTACGGCCTTACATGTAGGTGGCGCTGTTGTACATGTAGGTTGCTCTGTTGTAAATGTAGGTGGCGCTGTTGTACATGTAGGTGGTGTTGGTTGGATTGTGTCTAGATTGTTATTACAGAAGAACCTTGCTATCAAGGTCACCCATGGGATTGGGCCAAAGTGACCAGATTAGGGAGGTGACCTTATTAGTGAGACAAATTTTCTGTATATGGAACACATTTGACACTATCCCAGGGTGACCTTATTTGTGAGGTGAGTGAACTGCTGAGGTGAATGTGAAGTGCAGGTCAAATTTATTTGGGTTCCATCAGGGGTTCTCAACCAGTATATCATATCTTATAGGGGTCCCTGGATTTTAGTATTGGCCACAGGGGGGACCTTGTAGACAGAAATGTAGAGAACTGCTGGTTTATGTCATGTTGATGGTTTTAATAATTACCATCACAGCTGTTTAGCAAATGTTATAACTAATGGGGTGCTTATTAAAAAATTACTTTTACCAAATTCTCTGTTTGTATTTATCTGATTAGATTATACAAATCTCGGGATGATTTAAGAAAGATGAGGAAAGCCCATCACTAAACAGGATCTGTTATTATTAAGTTTAAATAAATTCTCTCATCTGCCACTGTCCACAGGGGACATTATTTCTGTGACACCTGTATCCAAATGTGGCCCTGTCACATGACCTGGTGGTGACAGTTCCGAGTAAACAGGATCATTATTAAAGAATGAAGCAAATTTCAAAGAATAAAATAAGCGTCATGACTTGTCAAGTGTTGGTGAATGAGTCCGCGGCTTACTTAAGTAGTATTTTGATGTTTCTTTCTTCTGCCAAAGTAAACTGATCTGATGTAACCATTAGACTTGTCTGCTGCAGTTCCCCTTGACCTGGACGTGGGCGTGAAACTTGTGCTGCTCACAGCCGTCTGTGCTCTGGTGGGTACTCACTTCATGTGTACGTGTTCAGTTTTAGAAATAAGAAATACACTGGTGGGTACTCAGTTCATGTGTACGTGTTCAGTTTTAGAAATAAGAAATACACTGGTGGGTACTCAGTTCATGTGTACGTGTTCAGTTTTAGAAGTAAGAAATACACTGGTGGGTACTCACTTCATGTGTACGTGTTCAATTTTAGAAATAGAAATACAGTGGTGGGTACTCAGTTCATGTGTACGTGTTCAGTTTTAGAAATAGAAATACACTGGTGGGTACTCACTTCATGTGTACTTGTTCAGTTTTAGAAATACACTGGTGGGTACTCACTTTGTGTGTACTTGTTCAGTTTTAGAAATACACTGGTGGGTACTCACTTTGTGTGTACTTGTTCAGTTTTAGAAATAGAAATACACTGGTGGGTACTCACTTCGTGTGTACTTGTTCAGTTTTAGAAATACACTGGTGGGTACTCACTTCATGTGTACTTGTTCAGTTTTAGAAATAGAAATACACTGGTGGGTACTCACTTCGTGTGTATGTGTTCAGTTTTAGAACTAGAAATACAGTGGTGGGTACTCACTTCATGTGTACGTGTTTTAGTTTCTAATAAAAAACACGCTCATGGGTACTCTCTTTATGTGTTCAGTTTCAGAAATGCTCTGGTGCTCGGAGCCATGGTATATTTAAAATAATGTTTTCAACGTGGATGTTACTGGGCAGTGACACTGCGATATTACGTTCAAGCTGCATTTGGTTTGACTAGCTCCTCAATGTAAATTTGTTTTTCCAGTTTACTTTGTCAATAGGTATTTCTGTGTTATTAATTAATATTAATATATAATATGATTTGTTGATCAATAGAATGCCTACCATATCATAATAGGCATTCTATAGATCAATTGTTTGCGTGGTAGAAATAAAAAAGCCTCCTTGTCAACACATGCAGCGATTAGGTAGGGGAAGCACATTGCATTCTGGGAAATTACATATGTATGGGGGTATGGGGGGACGGAGGTGAACCTAAAAAAAAATTGTGACCATTTCACCTGATAGCGACGTTTCACTGTGTTGTGTGTCTCCAACAGGACTGGGTTTGTGGCCCTAAACCACCCGCCATGGAGTCTGAGACCACCCACCAAGACACTGGTGAGGACAGGTAGTGTCTTCACTTGTGCCCGATTGTGTGGACCTGCTCAACCACATGAACTTGCCCGGCAGCCGAAAGAGTGAATTTGCCCGGCAGCTTCAGCCTATTCGACTGTGTGAACTCGCCCAAAAGAGTGAACTTGCCCGAATGTGTGAACCTGCCCGACTGCATGAACCAACCTGGCTGTGTGAACTTGCCCGACTGTGAACTCGCCTGGAAGAGAGTGGCCCAGACTTGGGTTGACTGTCACTGTCCCAGACACCACTCCATTCAGCGACAGAGTTTGTTGTACCACATACAACGAATTGTAAATATTGTTTTGGATAATAGATAACTTCACTGAATATAAATAAGTTATGCTTATTGCACTCGATTGGGAATTTTGGAGTAGTTTTGTTAATCCGGTGTTGCCCCAGTTCACTAAATGAATATCAAGATTTTGTGTTGCAGTGTGGCTGAATACTTTCTAGAGAAGTTGAGTTGGGACTGGACTTAGTAGGTGCGTCGGGTCAGATATTTAACATGGCTGGAAGGTCCATGAACGAACATGAATGATGATATCTACAGTGTCATGTCCATGAACGAACATGAATGATGATATCTAAAGTGTCATGTCCATGAACGAACATGAATGATGATATCTACAGTGTCATGTCCATGAACGAACATGAATGATGATATCTACAATGTCATGTCCATGAATGAACATGAATGATGATATATAAAGTGTCATGTACATGAATGATGATATATAAAGTGTCATGTCCATGAACGAACATGAATGATGATATATAAAGTGTCATGTCCATGAACGAACATGAATGATGATATCTACAGTGTCATGTCCATGAATGAACATGAATGATGATATATAAAGTGTCATGTCCATGAATGATGATATCTACAGTGTTGTCCATGAACGAACATGAATGATGATATCTACAGTGTCATGTCCATGAACGAACATGAATGATGATATCTACAGTGTCATGTCCATGAACGAACATGAATGATGATATCTACAGTGTCATGTCCATGAACGAACATGAATGATGATATCTACAGTGTCATGTCCATGAACGAACATGAATGATGATATCTACAGTGTCATGTCCATGAACGAACATGAATGATGATATCTACAGTGTCATGTCCATGAACGAACATGAATGATGATATCTACAGTGTCATGTCCATGAACGAACATGAATGATGATATCTACAGTGTCATGTACCATGAATGATGATATCTACAGTGTCATGTCCATGAACGAACATGAATGATGATACCTACAGTGTCATGTCCATGAATGAACATGAATGATGATATCTACAGTGTCATGTCCATGAATGAACATGAATGATGATATCTACAGTGTCATGTCCATGAATGATGATATCTACAGTGTCATGTCCATGAATGAACATGAATGATGATATTTAAAGTGTCATGGCCATAAATGAGCATAAACAATTACATCTACAATGTCCTGTTCATCTCATGAATGTGAATAACAATAATATCTAGTATCATATCCATGAATGTTCATAAACAATTAATTTCAATTCCTTTAGTCATGAATGTGATCTAACAAAATACAACAACCCTGTGTTCAAGCAGAAACCCTTGTGTGAATGATGAGTCTGACACAAATACAACACAGTGTGTTTGGCAGACTGTGTGTGTATGCATATCAGTGTGTGTGTTTGTGTTAATGTGTGTGTTTGTGTCAATTTGTGTGTGTGTGTGTGTGTGTTTGACTGTGTTTGACTTGTTTGACTGTGTTTGACTGTGTTTGACTGTGTGTTTGACTGTGTGTTTGACTTGTGTTTGACTGTGTGTGTGACTGTGTGTGTGACTGTGTGTGTGATGTGTTTGATGTGTGTTTGTGTGTGTGTGATGTGTGTTTGACTGTGTGTTTGACTGTGTGTTTGACTGTGTGTGTGTTTGACTGTGTGTGTGTTTGACTGTGTGTGTGTTTGACTGTGTGTGTGTGTTTGGCTGTGTGTGTGTTTGACTGTGTGTGTGTTTGACTGTGTGTGTGTTTGACTGTGTGTGTGTTTGACTGTGTGTGTGTTTTACTTGTGGTGTTGGCTGTGTGTGTGTGTTGACTGTGTGTGTGTGTGTGTGTGTTTGACTTGTGTGTGTGTGTGTGTTTGACTGTGTGTGTGTGTGTGTTTGTGTGTGTGTGTGTGTGTGTGTGTGTGTGTGTGTGTTGTGTGTGTGTGTGTGTGTTTGACTGTGTGTTGACTGTGTTGTGTGTGTGTGTTTGACTGTGTGTTTGACTGTGTGTTTATGTGTGACTGTGCGTATGTGCTGTGTGTGTTTGACTGTGTGTGTGACTGTGTGTGTGTGTGTGACTGTGACTGTGGTTTTGCTGTCGTGGTCACAGTGACCCAGTTTACAACTGGCAGCAGGGTTTTTTAATGACTGGCGACACTTCTTGTATTGTGTCTGACTGGAGAATACAGAGAGTCTGCCAGAGTGTAGATAATGTTACGAGACTACACCGACTGCCATAAATAGAAACTAGTTAACTCTGTGTGAGAACAAATACTTGTGTTGTATGTACCTAACAATGTCTTTATGTTAACTTTAATGGCATATGTTGTATGACGTTTTTTGTGTCAACTTGAATAGAATATCAAAGTCAGCCATTGTTGTATGTGACATGTGTAGGAAATAAAACTGTAACAGTTGAATCTGTTGTCATTGCTTTATTTACATGTCACATGTAATTGCAGTTATAAATCTCAAGCACAGTTTGAAAACTGGTTCCTCAGTGGCTCCCTCTAGTGGTGAGTGGTTTGTCACTCAGTTTCCATAGGCAGAGAACCGAACATTCTGGGTATCTCCATTTAATTTTTTAAACCACAACTTTTTAGTCCTTTAATTGCCTTGGCTAAAGGTCCAGTGGAATTATGACATCGCTGTGTGTTCACCATATGCCGTTAGCTCTGATATCTCAGAAACTGTTTGGAATCCATTTTTCTATTTTGGCACCGGCATATGCCTATGCATTGCCACTATGCACAATATAGTTATTTGACTGGATAATTCTTAAGGTTGCCTAGAACATTTTCTGTATAGCTATTTTATTTTCAGAAACTGAACTAATGTTTTCAATAATTTTGCATAGACATAGCTTTGGATAACGTGTAAAGAAGTAACACACAAGAAATTTGCATTTCATTGGATGTTTCTAAGAGCACCTCTGGACCGCCTACAAAAGCTAAATGTTCACATTTGTGTATTCACCACTGTCCTACACGACTACCCACTGTCCTACACGACTACCCACTGTCCTACACGACTACCCACTGTCCTACACGACTACCCACTGTCCTACACGACTACCCACTGTCCTACACGACTACCCACTGTCCTACACGACTACCCACTGTCCTACACGACTACCCACTGTCCTACACGACTACCCACTGTCCTACACGACTACCCACTGTCCTACACGACTACCCACTGTCCTACACGACTACCCACTGTCCTACACGACTACCCACTGTCCTACACGACTACCCACTGTCCTACACGACTACCCACTGTCCTACACGACTACCCACTGTCCTACACGACTACCCACTGTCCTACACGACTACCCACTGTCCTACACGACTACCCACTGTCCTACACGACTACCCACTGTCCAGCTGCCTACAGCCAGTGAACTCTTTGTCACTGTCTATTATTAGTGGCTAGCTGATGGTTATGTCAACAAGACATTACACCCATTGTACCCTGAACAGTTGCCAGCAGTTTCCACTTTGCGTCTATCAATGTCCATTGTGGAGGGTAATCTGAATGATAATAGGGTAGATTAGTTGATTTGTAAGTTTTTATTGGAATATTTGTCATAACTAAGAATACTATTACTACTACTAATAATATTGTTGATGACATGTTGATAACTTTTGCAAATAATTTTGTATAGTGAAGATACACAAGTTCAATATACCAGTGACACTTGACAGATGTTAGCTGTCCACAGAGCATGGGTCCAGAGACAGCCAGTGCAGTGTAAATGCATATTGAGTTTAACTGGATAATCAGCCTTTCTGATTGTGGACAAGTATTGCCTGTTGTAGTCCCAGACAAGACAGCTGTATTTGATCGAATCATTTTGAGTGTATATCAGTGCCACCCAAAATGAAATTTTATGGTGTGTCTATTTTTATATTTTCTTTTATTTAATATTGTCTTGATATCTGTTCACTTATCACACTCAGACTGTGGAGACATCTGTCCACTTGTCACACACATACTGTGGAGACATGTGGAGACGTCTATCCACTTGTCACACACAGACTGTGGAAACATATGTCCACTTGTCACACACAGACTGTGGAGACATGTGGAGACGTCTGTCCACTTGTTGCACTCAGGCTGTGGAGACGTCTGTACACTTGTCACACTCAGACTGTGGAGATGTCTGTCCACTTGTCCCACACAGACTGTGGAGACGTCTGTCCACTTGTCACAAACAGACTGTGGAGACGTCTGTCCACTTGTCACACACAGACTGTGGAGACATATGTCCACTTGTCACACACAGACTGTGGAGACGTCTGTCCACTTGTCACACACAGACTGTGGAGACGTCTGTCCACTTGTCACACACAGACTGTGGAGACATATGTCCACTTGTCACACACAGACTGTGGAGACATCTGTCCTTTGACAGTGCCACCAGTGTATGTTGAAGTAAAACATTCCTTACTTATATTCTTAGCAGTTACATTATCAAAATAAATCATTTGGTCACTTAAACTACGTAAATATTCTCAGTTTGGTGACTTGTCATGCTTGGTGAACTGAATGTGTAACATCAGATTTTCAATAACAGTGGTGCTCCCATGTAATTTAAATTATCTTACAGGTTCTTTCAGGTCCTTTTCTAGTTTATATTAGGTGCATGTTCCTGTCTTGAGCATTATTTTGAGACTGTGCGCATGCATCACATTAGAGGTGGTGCAGTAAAATTATTTTATATGATGATTTTTAGTTTATAATTTTTTATTTCAAATGACTGGACTGATTGAGCATCTACCACAGACTGTGGCAGACTATTCCATACATCAGTATATAAATGATTTTTTTCGGATGTTTAATCGGCATCTTTCTTTAAATAATTTTACGTTGTGCCCTCTCGTTATTGAATCATATTCCCTTAATTTAAGCCGGGCTTAATGTAAACAAAAATTGAATGTAAGAGTAGAATCATATTTCCCAGTTAATATTTTGTAAATTTCTATCATGTCTCCCCTATATGACAACGGTATGAAAGAGCTGGTAGGTTTAATCTTTTTAAGCATTCTTTATAATCAAGTTCTTTATATCCAGGAATTAATTCAGTTGCTCGACGCTGAACATTTTCAAGTGCTGTTGTGTCTTTTATGTATCTCCAACAAAGTTATTCTAGTAAACTACTGGCACAACATTCTTTGTTTTAATTGTTAATGGTAAAGTTTATGTTATTTACAGAGCTAGATGCTTTGATCCAAACGATGCCTTTTGTTTTTCTTTAAATTATAATTTGCAGTCTAAGTATTTATATAACAGTGCGTACTTGTGTCGAAATATGTGTCCGATATATTAGATCGAGTGCACCAACCTGAGTAGTTTGGTGGCTCAGGCAAGATTTTGTACGATTTCCGTACTGGAGCGGAATGATCCGAGTAAACGAACGAGCTTAAATTTGTGTGAAGCGGTAACAAACAAGTGCGCCGACGTCATATCCGGCTATGGCCACCCGCCATTTTTTCTACATAAATACATGTTTGACGTCGTTCGGCGGATGTGGACGTGGCTTAGGCAGCCCTGACAATTTGCTGCCATTTGTGTTTAAATATACAATATGGAAAGGTGGATTGTAACAACGTAATGGTCTGCAAAATGACGATACATCCTGTTAGGCGAATTTTCGTGTTGGGAGCAAGCTGTGGGGACAACTTTTTGCGGAGATTTAGCGGCGTCGGGAAATACCTCCCGACGAAAGGAAGTATACCGGGTAGGATTTGTAAACACAGTCGGAACACAGACATAGCCTGATCTTGCGAATCGGGACGCGGGATAGTTCATCTACCCACAGTCGCAATTTATAATACCATGACTTGTTTGACGTTTATTTTCCTGTCTTCGCTTCACGTGTTGTGCTATGCGGCGACTTCCCGAATATATATTGACAAGTGGGCGGTGCATATTGAAGGAGGCGAGTCGGTGGCCAGACGGCTCGCCGAAACGCATGGATTTACATATCTACACGAGGTAAGACGGGGCCTGTGTTATAATATACACAGGGACAAAGGTAGAAGTAAAGAGTAATTTGTAAACGTTGTTACAGTTACACATCGCACCGAGCATAAGTCTGAAGTTTGTATACCATCTTGATATATTTATGCCCATATGGTTGCTGGTGTTTGTGTATAACATAACAAATCTGAGTGGTAAACACAATTTTGTAAAAAAAAAAAGACAATTGCAGTGATTGTCACAAGTCATCTTTTATGACATAATCATGAGATCGGAGATCTTTTAAAGATAATTTTATGTTACTCGATAGTTGTGGCTTGTGCTATCAGTATCAGTGATGTTAGAGTTTGGGCACTTATAACATAGGCATAACATATCATCTATAATTTATTAAAGGCATTCGTTTATTAAATATATGGACATATTAGACTATTCAATAACATAACGATCATGTGTCATAAATGAATTAGTAAGTCACACTTCATAGATAATTGAGCAAACATGTACAACTTAAAAAGTCAAAACCCTATTTTCTGCTGCAAATTTAAGGCTCAGTTTTTTTTTCTTGGCAGAAAGTTTACATCACTGTAATCTATCAAAATACATAAGTAAAAAGATAAGTTTTTTACATTTAGCAGGCTTTTTTGAATTTTGGCATTGGGAAAATATAAAAGTGGTTTTTATGTTGTTGATTATATGAAAAAAGGTTATGCTGTTCTTAAAAGTCAGTGTACATATGAACGTCAGGTTAAACACTGGCAGTCAATAAAACTATAAGTTTATTACAATAGTTGGCATAGTCAAGTATAGTAAATGATGTAACATAACACATTAAAACATAGCATGAATAAAACCTGAAAGATGCACAAAATCAAGTAGGTATGGTTAAACAACACAATCATGTAGATGTGGTTAAACAACACAATCGTGTACTATGGTTAAACAACACAATCATGATAGGTGGTTCTAAAAGCAATGGCAAACATAGATGTTATGTTATCGTGTGTTGTGGTTGGAGATTGAAGGTGGCCTCGTTGGGTTGTAGATTATGCCAGATCATTACCATTTCCACCACAGCAGTGTGTCCAAGCGGTCACTCCACCCGAGTCCTGCAAGGCACGAGACTCTGTCCCAGGAACCTCAGGTGAGTCGTCCACTCTCAGTCCTGTTGTCTTCTTTGTTATCCGGTCGTGGCCGCTGCTAGACAACGGGGGATAGGTACCAACTAGAACTACAATAGGCACTGGCGGCTTAATCTTATTCTCTATTCTATATATCCAGTTTACACACTTAGATGACAATGCCAGTCTAAACCAGTTATACGACACCGAGGCCTCACCTCCCAGCCCAAGCCAGAGGGAAACCCTCCAGCTGCACACCCTGCACTCTGTGTGCACCTGACAACTCTCTGTCTCCCTGTGTCACTCCCTACATGAAATGGAAATGGGAAAAAAATTTTTTTGAGCAACTGATGATCAATAAATTTCTTCAAAATTGTCCTTAACAACACTGGTCACGTAAAAAGTATTTTTATTAAAAACTCATCTGTCTGAGTAACTAGGTACATATATGTGAACACATGAATCACCTGTCAACAGGTTAGAACTTCATATCACAGGAATCACAGCACTTTTAAAATTTACATAGAATTCCCCTGTCCTGGTTGTGTATCCGCACTCAACATGACTCAGCTGTCGATATTGATTTTCTTGAAAGGTGGCTTTTTTGTGGTTTATTCAGCATATCCCGCAGTCTGTCGGGCAAAGGTCTAATCTTGTGTGCTCAATAAATGTCCTGGTATGCCTATCTATTTAATGAAAACTGCCGCCCAACACGCACTTTTCAGCTGTATGTGTTTATTAGATTTAGGAGAACCTTGTTTTCTAAGAAGGCAATTGTTCTTTCTCGCACTTCCCACAAGATCCCACATAGCGATTTGTCACTCACTTACTGGCGTGTTGTTGCCTGAAGTAGATTCTACAATAAGTTTGCATCATTCAGGATGACTATCTGGCTTCTGGCGATTGTAGTGTTACTGTACAATTTCTGTTGTCTCAGTAGGTGAGTTGGTTGGAGTTGTAAGTTTCTGTGAGTTCTGTGTGGTGTAGTATTAGTTAAATCACTGCTACCACTGCATACGCCGACCATAAATATATAGTTACCATGCGCAGTATGTGAAGGTCAAAGTTCAGACCAGACTGGTCACATCTGGCAGGGGGCAGTTTTTTAAATTAGTCACCCTATTAAAAGTATTATATTATTATTTGGAATGTTTGACTATCCAAGACGTGTGCCAGATGTGATTGGACCTGATGTGATTGGACTGTTGCTGATGGTCTGCTGTTGGTCTCTACCGCTCGTGAAGTATGGCGCTGAGATGAATTGAATAAAACATTTGCGCAACGTGTGCATGTTGACCAATTGACAGCGTTTACCCAAAACTAAAACGTATTTGTCCCAATGCCAGTCCAGGTGGCGCCTTCATTTGAACCGTGTGTTAATGCGAGCAATGTAGGGTTCCACTACACGATACAGCCTTAAAAATTGGTCGTTGTTTCTGTATGTAGTGAATGCCACTGAATGGTAGAGAGACTAGAGACCCAGTCAGTGATTGATCATGAAGAAATGGAACCAAATAATGGACCGTGCTGTGCCAATCACTGGCACGGACCGACATAGTCTTATGTCGCCGTATGACAATCAATTTTCCAGGCACTTCACGCAGACAGGGGTTTTGCTGTTTGTTCATTGTGTGTGTGTGTGTAACTAATCTGCTTGTGCAGTTACCAAACAATGATTACTTTGTGTTAAATGGGAAATGTATTCAAACTGAACAATGATTGTTTGATATAAATTTGGGTGGGGACTGGGGAGTTATTTCTTGTTAGTGACGTCTTCATCTTGGCACAGTGTTCTAACTTCTAAAAACAAGTGTAATAAACAACGTATCTAGGTTAACTACTAATTGTCCGTGTCATAGGTCCAAGGAGTTGTAATGAGCACACTGTAAATAAAAAATGGGTGGAATCAAAATGCCCCCAACTGTGTGTCCATTATGATCTGTGTCAGGAGGTCGTAGGTCAAGTTTCTCCATAGTCCGGTCCATCTCTTGCTGTCAGTTCAGAAGGTTGTGGAACACACATGTATGTTAACTGACAGACACACACAACTTTACAAGTCAGTTGACGTGTGTTGTGTCCTGAAGTTGACCGTAGAGTATAAACATGCGCATCACTCATTTTCAGTGCACGTCGATACTTGACAATATACATTATATTTTCTCTTATGTTTTTTACCCGTCCAGTGATAAGCTGGTTTTACCCTTCCGAATGACCTGTGTCCTGGCGTTGTTTCACGAATGCCGTACAAATGCATGGCAGGGTAAACTACCCCTGTACCACACAGCCTTCAGCTTTCAGTCCGTCTGTATTTACCCTGAATACATGTGACTGTCAGACACCAGTTCCATGTGACTTGGGGTGTTTGGTGTCACTTGGAATCACTCTCTACAGGTGTGTGTGTGGCCCCCGTCACTGTCCACTCAGCTAGCTACGTTCAGTCGGTAACATGTGTAAAGTTCTACGTGTGCAGACAGTCTGGTTCAGGCACAGGTAGTTCTGACAGAACCACACTAGAGGATTGGCCGTCAGTTCCTTTTGGTGTGGTTTCAAAGACATAAGGTAATAATTCCTGTAATTGTTTCTGGGGTGAGATTGGTGCGTGCAGTGCCGTCAAATTAACATGTTATGTTATTTTGGCATTGAGATGTTAAAATGTACATTTTATAGTTGATAACAAGATTAGTTGTTATGCTTTATAAAGACGTTAGTGTCAGCTACATCATTTTGCGACACCGTCAGTGTCATTCACACATTCACGGCTCCTCTGTGTGTGTTGTAAACATGTGACCCAAGTCACGACACCGACACATTTACAAGACACGTGTGAAGTTTACTGCCTGTACAATATGTGGACAGAGACCGACACATGTGTCACAGGTAGTCCCGTGTAGTACAGTGTCACGGGTGGTCCTGTGTAGTACAGTGTCACGGGTGGTCCTGTGTAGTACAGTGTCACGGGTGGTCCTGTGTAGTACAGTGTCACGGGTGGTCCTGTGTAGTACAGTGTCACGGGTGGTCCTGTGTAGTACAGTGTCACGGGTGGTCCCGTGTAGTACAGTGTCACGGGTGGTCCTGTGTAGTACAGTGTCACGGGTGGTCCTGTGTAGTACAATGTCACGGGTGGTCCTGTGTAGTAGTGTCATGGGTGGTCCTGTGTAGTACAATGTCACGGGTGGTCCCGTGTAGTACAGTGTCACGGGTGGTCCTGTGTAGTACAGTGTCATGGGTGGTCCTGTGTAGTACAGTGTCACGGGTGGTCCTGTGTAGTACAGTGTCACGGGTGGTCCTGTGTAGTACAGTGTCACGGGTGGTCCTGTGTAGTACAATGTCACGGGTGGTCCTGTAGTAGTATGTCCTGTTCACACGGGTGGTCCTGTGTAGTACAATGTCACGGGTGGTCCTGTGTAGTACAGTGTCACGGGTGGTCCTGTGTAGTACAGTGTCACGGGTGGTCCTGTGTAGTACAGTGTCACGGGTGGTCCTGTGTAGTACAGTGTCACGGGTGGTCCTGTGTAGTACAGTGTCACGGGTGGTCCTGTGTAGTACAGTGTCACGGGTGGTCCTGTGTAGTACAGTGTCACGGGTGGTCCTGTGTAGTACAATGTTTTTGAATGTGAGTTGGGTGGGGGCTGAACACCCCATGTGTTATTGGTGTGTAAGTATATCTGTGTGTGTTTAACCCTGGGAGTTGTTGTTGGACTTGGAGGGTTTTGGTGAGCCTAAAAAAAGCAACTGCTTCCCTTAGCATTGTTAAAATCACCAATCACTCTGTCACTACCACCCAGTCACTACCACTCTGTCAATACACTACAGGCCTGTCAGTTGGAGGGTTTATGAGCAATCAATTGTTCACCCCTGAGTCCCCTGCCTACCCGGTAGGTGTGACAATGTTGCGATTAAATCTCACTGAGCATGTGACAAGAGTTCCTGTGTGTGACGGGAGACGTGGGACAGGAAGTGTGTACTTATCACTCTCCGTGGTTTAGGAGACGGATATATCCCCACCTGGGTCTCCATACATACCTCTTCCCTGGGAAGGTTTAATGCATGTCCCAGTGTGCACATAAAATCGCTACATGAATCTCGACTGATAACAAGATGTATAAATGTTGAACTTATTCAACCTGTGTCCAGACTTCAGGCTATATCAGGTGCATTTCATTCAGTGTTCGGTGCCGTCAGAACTTGTGGGGAAACAAAATATTTATGCTATTTTTATGCCGCACATGGCGTGTGGTTACGTCACGCTGGTTTGCAATTTTCAAAGTCTGCCAATAAAGCGAAACCGCCGCGGGGAGCATTCATTTATTGGTGCATTCCTGCTGGCAGCATGGCAGGGTCAAGACTGGTATGTACGCATTAAACGTGGGGATTTGATGTGGTGAAACATTGGGCTATTCAATAAAATCTCATCTGAACCAGTGGTGAAGTGGTTTATTGGACAGCCTCAGATTGATTGGTTGATAGACAGTGACAGGGAGAGACTGGAATCTGGATTCACTAGTCACATCTCCTTTGATGTGGGTGTCTCATCCGGTATCCAGACATTTCGGTAAAGGACACTTTGGTAATGGACATTTTGGTAACAGACATTTTGGTAATAGGACATATTGGTAACATACATTTTGGTAGCATGGTATTTTTGTAAAACCAATAAATATTCTATAAAGGCATATTTCTTTTAAAAAAAGTACACATATCGACACTCGGTAGAATCGCCTTAGCTGCACCTGTCAAATGCTGTGATGTTGTCAGCGTAAATACAAGCTGGCGGGTCGTTACTTGCAGCAGCACGTATACGCATTTCCATAAGGCATCTGTCAACCTCTAGCTTCATAGGTTCAGGACAGTGGTTGTGGTCAATTTTTAACACTGAATATGCTGCTAGCAAGTTGGTGTATGCACTAGCAGGGCAGTGCTTGCTTGCACGACATGTACAACGCCACCTTATCATGTCATTTTTCTCTGTATGCTTGGTATAGCCATTCCACAATAGCTTTGCTTTTCCCCTGGTTGTTGTTGATAGCTCCATGCTCACATCTATAGCTTCACCTTATGTGTGTCTGGATTTAAATGTGTCCTGCTAGCCCCTGATTTGCTGTAGTGGTTGAACACTTTAGCCACCACCACTACTATTTGGAAGCCATGTTCCCTTCAGAGGCAAGCACTACTTTACACCTTGCCTGACTACTGGTAGAAAGCTAAGTTCCATGTCTGGACCATCCTAATTTACAAATGGTTTAACTGACTGACATCTCATCAGGTTACCTCCTAATATGGCAGACTGGACTCTGATTATTTTCAGTAGTTTTACCAAAATGTCTTGTTACCGAAATGTCCATTACCAAAGTGTCCTTTACCGAAATGTCATGGACCGTCTCATCCTGTATCTTCTACTAAGATCTCTTTTGAGGATGCAACAACGTTCACCAAAATGTACAGATGGCGACAGTTTGTAGTTTTACTTTTTAGTCACTAATTTTTTTTTAAATAATTAGTATCAAAATGAAGTTACACAAAAATACGGTTTGTCAGGCTAAATGCCTCTAAAACGAGGAGTTGTTTAGGTTGAGCCGGGTGAATAACCTGTATCCCATGAGCCAGGTGAATAACCTGTGTCCCAAGACAAGCCACCTGGTTCTGATTACACTTACAGTGGAGGACACTGCTTTCCTGGGTGGTTAGTTTTGGGGTTATACCCTATGGGGGGCCCTGCTAGTGATGGCCAACTTTGATGTTAGTGCTGACAGGGCAGGGGAGGGGTGAATGGGCACTGAGGGGTGAACTGCTTCAATCCAGCTGTTATTTCAGCAGGGTGATGGACTTTAGTACATGATTGTGGCCAATGTCTCTGGGGAGAGGGACCTGGCTGTGTGCCTGATGTAGATTTTGTTGTTTCTCACATTCCATTTAATATAGATAGATTTATTTATAATGCCTGTGATCTGTGATCTAAGCTGACAGAGTGCCAAGCCAAGATCAATCATATTTTAATTTCAACACAGATATCACATTTCAGCATCTGGTTGTAGAGAAATTGATGGCAAATGATGAATAATGAATGTGATAGATCCAGGGTTAGTTCCAAATACACATGTACACAAATAGAACGCGGCCAAATCAAATCCAAATACATTGCTTAAATTCCAGATTTCAATACAAATAAAAAAATTCAATACAAATACACTGCCATTGTTTACATTTAATTCAAATACGTGGCCCGTGTTTCCATTTAGTTCAAGTGTATCATAGTGAGTGGAATTTTGTTTTGACTAAATTGACTGCTGTAGACTAATTGGCAGGCAGTTTACTAGACTGTCCTTATCTGTGCTAATGCACCAACTTGTGAGTAGCTCTTCCCCTGCACTGGAGGAAACCTGGTTTTTTCCTAGTCCAGGATGTTTACACAGCAGGTGACAGCAGGATTCTTTGAAGCACCATCCCTGTGAATGGTCTAGGTCCGTTATAGCTACTTCCGGTTATAGCTACAGTTTTTCCCCGTTATAGCTACTCGTTAAGTTTGACAGGCAAACTAGTCCCGTTATAGTTACTTATTTAATTACACAATTCAGGAGGGGACAGCAAGAGGGAGCATTAACTATTTCAGATTACTGTAAGATTCCCACATGAAATGTATTATTGAAGGACACATTTTAAAAGTTATAAGAATGATATATAAATGTAACTGTCAGTTATTTGAAATGGAAAATATACCATAAAACACTTGTTCCCTCACCACTTTCGCAAACTTGGAATTCCATCCCTCAACATGGTTATTTGTTCATTTGTCAGTTTCTGTGTAGGGGCATTCCATGTCAAATCAATCAAAAACAGTGAAATTTACATGACCGTCTTCGATTTTTATGAAATTTTGTGTGTCGGTTTATGATCACGAGTCTATGCATCCCACTAATTTTTAGGTCAATCCCAGTCAGCATCCAAGCCATTGTTTCGCTTAAATTTGACAGAATGCTTGAACTAGTCCAAATGTTTAGTGTTAAAATAAAATAGTATGTATGTATATATATATATATATATATATATACATATAAAAAATATATATATATACATATTATATGTGTGTGTGTGTGTGTGTGTGTACTTATATGCATAGACATTCAACATGTCCATGGTGAGTTTTTAATCATCATCAAGCCATGTCTCCACAAAGAATTGCAGTTGATACATGTATGTTGTCTTGTACATACAAGTGGCTGTATAGTGACACACTGCTGCATACATTGCACTCTTGTAGATGTCAATGATGTGTGCCTGTGTCAGTGTTGTTGGCTGAGGTCACTGAATCAAGGTCACCTTTGTGTGTGTAAAAGGTCCACTAAATAATGAACGTATGACTAAAAAGTTAACAAATGTTGCCAGGATAAAATGGCTGTGTCTCTGTGTAACCACGGACTGGCGCTCCATGTGTACGTTGTGTGAGAATGTCTGTGTTCACAGTTCTGTGTGCACACAAATGAAACACCCCAGGGCAAAAGGTGACATGTCAGTGACATGTCAGTGACATGTCAGTGTCGGGGTGGAGTGCACTCGTGTGTTGCTGTGTGCTCCCAACAGAACTAACGTAGAAACAACTGGGTGTTTGACAACAGTCATATGTGTACTAGCTGTTTGCTGTTCTGTCAGTGTAGAGAGAACAGTGTAGAAGGCTGCTGGGAGCAGCTGTTGGGTCATATTAGACTTTCTAATTTAACACTCTTGGCACCAGGGCCATGCCATTGTGACTCATACCAAAAATACAATTTAGTTTGGTGTATGTATATATATATATATATATATATATATATATATATATATATAGTGTATTATATAGTGTATTTATATATTATTTTATATGTATTATATGGATGCATATAATTTATATATTTATGCACACACACACGCGCGCACACACACACACACGTGTGCAAAAAAAACACACACACACACACACACACACACACACACACACACACACACACACACACACACACACACACACACACACACACACACACACACACACACACACACACACACACACACACACACACACACACACACACACACACACACACACACACACACACACACACACATACACACACATAATGTATTAAATTAAACCAGCAAGTAATAATTTGATTACATATTACTGGCTGACGTTATGTTAAAAGGTAGTCGTGAAAATCTTCTTTGAAGTATGTCAGATTTTTGTTCAAAGCATAAATCAAATGACAAAATGAACGACTCACAGATCAAATTAGGGTGTCACGGAAGTGCCCTGTGTGAGATTTTGAATGAAGTTGGCCTGTGGATGGCAATGAATCTGCCCAGATGTGGGTTAACCAAGTATTGTACGTAGATATTTTGTGATATTCCTCAGTGATAGACTTACAAGCACTCAGTCAGTGCGGGGATATTTAGTCTTGACCTGTGGTTTTACTTGGCCGTTACACCGTCCACACTTGATACGTAACTTACTCTCTATTTAAGGTCAAATGCACATATTCAGCAGATGTAGAATGAATGGTCGATGTTAGCACTTTTTAAGCTGGAAAATGTGAGACTTGTGATTTTTATATATGAATGGATGCACTGCAAGGAATTATGGGATTGACTACAGGAATGCTGGGAAGTATGGAACAGGGAGAAACGAACAAACGCATGAAGACTAGATGGATGTTAATGTGTTCTTGGTGTCCGTCAACAAGTCGCAGTGTCTCTGTGTTCTTTGGGTGTCCTTCCAGACTGATTCGTGCAATCAACACGATCAGTAGACGTTTACCTCCTGTCAGCTCCAGTCAACTCTCTACTGGTGGAGGAGAAGTTCTATCCTCGACACATTCAGGTTTAATCTTGCCCACTCCTGCATAGTGATGACAGGACACGAGCCCATTGTAGGAATGTTCCTGTATATATATATGTATATTTATATATATATATATATATTATATTATACACATCATTATATATGTTGAAGTCACAGCAACTGATCTTGTTTTGTTGTTGTGAAATGTTGTAATTTCTTGTTCCAATGTGGGTGAAAACAACCGGTTCTGTTACATGCCCGGGGTGCTTCCCTTGAAAGACGGACTCAGACCCGTTCCTTTCTCCTCTTATTCTCCCACACACTAGGCCCGGGGCAGGGAAAAACAGGACGCGTCTTGGGGGTGTCTGTCAGACAGCTGCACCAAGCACTACGCACAGTGCCTGAACAATAGGTTGATATCCTAAAGAGTTTGTATAGTGAAATGGTTCCATGAATTTGTGCGCAGATTCCTCGTGCTGTTTATGTGGTTACTGGTGACAGGAAGCATCTGGCACAGGAGGTGAACTCTGCACTTGTTGGATGTGTCGAAGAGAGAGAGAGAGAGAGAGGGTGGATAGAGAGAGAGGGAAAATAGAGGGGTGGAAGGGAGAGAGAGACAGAGGATATAGAGGGTGGAGAGGGGAGGAAGGTGCGGGGGGGGGTGTTCAGATGGCCTGGTTGTCACACTTGTAGTGCACCCAGATGGCTGAGTTGGTGCAGGTGTCTGTGTGGTGTTACTGGTGTCTGCACTAGATTGCACTGAGGAGCTCCACAGGCCTCCTGAGGTGTGTTGTGTTGTGTTGCATCAAAGATTGCCACAGACAAGTTGAGGAATGAACTGTGGCTGCTTCTGACAGATCTGTCTGAGTCACTGGACTCTTTACACCTCAACCACCAACATAACTACACAGTTGTCTTGGGAGGTGGGATGATGTGTGGGGGCTGAACCCACTGTGGCACCCTCCATCAGGGTTTTGTGGGATTTATTATGTCCCTGATAGAAGTGTTGGACTGTGTTGGTGCAAACATGTTACCCTGATGGAGGTGTATGAAGGACTGTATTGATGCTGACTTGTTCATCTGATGGAGGTGTATGAAGGACTCTATTTGTGCTGACGTATTCCTCTGATGGAGGTGTATGAAGGACTGTATTGGTGCTGACATGTTCCTCTGATGGAGGTGTATGAAGAACTGTATTGGTGCTGACGTGTTCCTCTGATGGAAGTGTATGAAGGACTGTATTGGTGCTGACGTGTTCCTCTGATGGAGGTGTATGAAGACTGTATTGGTGCTGACGTGTTCCTCTGATGGAGGTGTATGAAGACTGTATTGGTGCTGACGTGTTCTTCTGATGGAAGTGTAGGAAGGACTATTGGTGCTGATATGTACCTCTGATGGAGGTGTATGAAGGACTGTGTTGGTGCTGACGTGTTCCTCTGATGGAGGTGTATGAAGGACTGTATTGGTGCTGACGTGTTCCTCTGATGGAGGTGTATGAAGGACTATTGGTGCTGATGTGTACCTCTGATGGAAGTGTATGAAGGATTATTGGTGCTGATGTGTACCTCTGATGGAGGTGTATGAAGGACTGTATTGGTGCTGGCATGTTCATCTGATGGAGGTGTATGAAGGACTATTGGTGCTGATGTGTACCTCTGATGGAAGTGTATGAAGGACTTATTGGTGCTGCGTTCCTCTGATGGAGGTGTTGGAGGATTATTGGTGCTGAGTGTTCCTCTGATGGAGGTGTATGAAGGACTATTGGTGCTGACGTGTACCTCTGATGGAGGTGTATGAAGGATGTATTGGTGCTGACATGTTCCTCTGATGGAGGTGTATGAAGGACTATTGGTGCTGATGTGTACCTCTGATGGAAGTGTATGAAGGACTGTATTGGTGCTGACTGTTCCTCTGATGGAGGTGTGTGAGAGGACTGTATTGGTGGATGTGTACTCTGATGGAGGTGTATAAGGACTTCACTGAGCTGTGTGGAAGTGTATGGACCTGTATTGATGTGCGTGACTGAGTCCCAGGAGCTGTTAGGGTAGGTGCTATTGTATCTGATTGTGAGACTGATTGATCTGACTGTTCAGGAGACTGAGGTTGTTAGTGCGTAGTCCAGAAAACTGTTGGAGTCCATCTTGTATCCCGGTGACTAGTGACTGTAGTCCCAGGAGACTGAGGAGTCTACTCGTGTAGTCCCAGGAGACTGAGGAGTCTACTCCTGTAGTCCCAGGAGACTGAGGAGTCTACTCCTGTAGTCCCAGGAGACTGAGGAGTCTACTCCTGTAGTCCCAGGAGACTGAGGAGTCTACTCCTGTAGTCCCAGGAGACTGAGGAGTCTACTCCTGTAGTCCCAGGAGACTGAGGAGTCTACTCCTGTAGTCCCAGGAGACTGAGGAGTCTACTCCTGTAGTCCCAGGAGACTGAGGAGTCTACTCCTGTAGTCCCAGGAGACTGAGGAGTCTACTCCTGTAGTCCCAGGAGACTGAGGAGTCTACTCCTGTAGTCCCAG
>JAODUO010002354.1:0-30000 GCA_025642075.2 Ridgeia piscesae
AAACGGGATGTCAACAAGACGCGGTTGTGATTACTTTCGCTAACAATTCAATGTAGCACAAGTCGAGACCGAAACATTTCAGATGGTCATTGTTATCATCAACAAAGTGAAAGAGCAACTTAAGCAGCAGCCATCGCAAACTACGTTGACCTACCATCTGGTCTTGTCTCGGCATCAACGCCAGTTCCGTCGTCTCCCAAGAAGACCAGCATGAAGCTGACGACGAAAACGCCTTTCAGCAACATTGTCTAGACAACACGAGGGAAGAAAGACAGAAATAGTAGACCTGCCAGTATCGAAGTGTAAATCTGGGACTTGTAGCACATTTTGTAAATACTGGTTGTTGGCATGGAATATTAAAACAGAATAATTTAATCAATTAATCATCAAATTTGTTACGTCAAAAATGTGTTACGTTACAATATCATGTAGCGTGAAAAACGACTACCACAACAACGCCATGCTAGTTAGCATTACATATATGGATATCCATTACTGTGTGTGTATGTATGTATGTATGTATGTATGTATGTATGTATGTATGTATGTATGTATGTATGTATGTATGTATGTATGTATGTATGATGTATGTATGTATGTATGTATGTATGTAATGTATGATGTATATATTATATATGCATGTATATATATATATATATATATATATATATATATATATATATATATATATATATATATATATATATATATATAGAATATGCCAGGCCACGCCACGCCACGCCACGCCACGCCACGCCACGCCACGCCACGCCACGCCACGCCACGCCACGCCACGTTACGTTACGTTACGTTACGTTACGTTACGTTACGTTATGTTATGTTACTATCAGTCTCATGCGAAGCATACAGTAAACTGTAGATGAACGATGTCTCGTTCAGAGTCCACAATCAACGCACAGCCATACACACGCACAGCCATACACACTTTTCTAGATACTATGCCTTCACATTGACAGACGTGTCACATTATATTAATATTTAGCTATATGGGAAGTCACAGGCGAGACATGTAGCGAATTGTATGATGATTTTGAAATATCCTTTCGGCATCGTTCGATAATCGTTCGGGAAATTAGGCGAACTGAGTGCCGCCTCCGTAGGAACACGACTAAGTAGCGGGTAGTGACTTGGACAATTCTTGCAGCAACGATGACGGAACTTATGAGAACTGCCGAGAATACCGCAAGTTCTACATCAACCACAACAACATATTCGAAAAGACATGCAGTAATTACTTATTATGTTTTATTGAATGGTTTAACTTATGGTTTATGTACATGTCGCACTCATGCCTGTTCTTACTGGATACAAATTTCTCAGTTCCACAATAATGACAATAAAGCATCATCAATAAAGCGTAATCGGACGAAAACCGGTGTTTTCAATATGATATGGTCGTTGACAAAAGTCAGCGTTTGCGGCGCGGTATTTATATTACGTTTATATCGTCGCGTTCAAATGTTAGTTCTTTTCAGTTTCGCCGTATTGTATTGTTTTTGGCAACCTCTTAAATAAAAATGCTTGCGCGGCAGGCGTTTTAAGGAAACTCAGCCCGGGCGTGACGTATGACACCAACGCTACGTCAGAGCAAATAAAAACGGGACTGCGTTTGCGCGCGCATGCGAGGAATCTGGGACACTTCTGTTTCTTGACACATTGATACATAAATTACAACAATGCCACCTTTGATTGAGTTTTATTTTCTCTAGTTCAGTTGCGTAGTAACTGCAATAAGACCTGTCTTGGGCTACCTCTGTCATGGACGACCTCTTTCTAGGCACGGGTCGTTTCTGAATAAAACGATGAGGGAGATGACGAGGAGGAGGTGCCATCACAGCCGGCACCGGTGCCGCTCACATTTCAGCAGGCAGCTGAACGCGCCACTTCGGCTTGTTCACAAAACAGCCCCAGTTCACTGCTTCAATTTGCCAGGCAGAAAAATAGCTTGAAACTTAACAATGCAGTAAAGCAAACTGCTTTAAAGCGACATGAACTGTTCGTGGATTTGTATTGCAAAATAATGTTATACGGTATAAATTATACCTATTATAGCGTCATGACCACCCAAAGATGTTTTCATGTCCTATTTTGGTTTTTGAAATAGACGTGGTAAGGGGCCGTGTATTCACCGTATACATCGACCACGAGGCGTTTTCGAAAACGTTGTAGGCGTGGCTAAAAGCCCGGGTGGAAATGCATGATCACGTGATGCAGTATCACGTGAATACAAGTTGACGGGTTGCACGTGCTGCCGTGTCGTTTATTTATTGTCATTCTTCAATGGTATGAAGTCATTTTTATGTGTGAATGCGATTTCTATGGGTGGGTGTTTTTTTCCAGGGGCGTTACATTTGTTATAAAAACATGGTATTTATTTGTAGTAATATGTTGTGTGCACATCACAGGACCAGACAAGAGACATCCTAATATTAGAAATCCTGTATAGCCAATAAACTAACTAACTGCCACACCCGAGGTGCACGGCTGCCAGTTGGTAAAGGTCAAAGGGTGGGTGTCACTCCAAATATGTGGGTGTCACTCCATATGTAAGGACATAACATAACAATAAAGAAAACAATTTATCTTAGTATCCCACTTTGTGATTTTCTTCCATTTAGTCTACATAACTAATTAAATTTTATGCCTATATGGTAGAATTTATATATTTAATAAGTTTTGCTTTTTACCTCCTGCACAACTAGTCAAGCCACGTTACTTTTACAGTATAAACAGTGTTACCACGAACGCCATGATGGATTGCGAGCGTCATATGTAGCTCCACCTTCGTCGTGTCACGACCTCGCTCTTCTGGAAGTTGAGTGACAACGCGTCGATTTGAGTGACAGCGTCGGAAAATTCTGATAAACATTCGGCGGTTAACATTACGAAGTCAGTTCTGCTTCGTTAAAACATTTATTGGCGGTCAGGACGCTACTATAGTTATAATAACTTATAATAATTAACCTGATTTTGCAATAAAAAAGTCACGAACTGTTCATGTCGCTAGCAAACAACTGTAAATACGTTTATTTTAGAAAGTGATGATTTTAGGTGATCATACTCGAGAATGTTCAGTAGACAGAATTGTATATCTGATATTAACAATGATGAACATAATACACTATTAATTTGTATCCCAATTAGTTTGTATCTTGTCTTATACATAGTCCTACATACAAAATGTATTAATGATCATTTATGTTTTCGTTATACTAATACAGTGCTTGCCTGCCCGCCCGCCCGCCCGCCCGCTAAATAACTAAATATTGTGTTAACTTATATCACTATTACTTCGGTTTTTAAGCAGTTCCATCGATGATATGAAAAAAAATAACAGTTTGCAGTAAATGTACTGTAAACCATAGGTCCATGGACGAACATAATTTTATATTCAACTAGCGACACCTAGTGAATACGAGTGAACATTTGGCGCTATATACACTTTACAATAAATACACTTTACATTTGAGCAGATTTCGTATTTGAACAGAGTTTCGGCAATAATCTAACACGATCAATTATGGCCCTAATATCGTTTCATATACAGTATGCCGTATCCGCGTGACGCATCCGTACACGTGGAAGCCTAGCTTTACGCCACTACACACGGACGTAACGCGTATGTTGCTGACGGACGTAACTGAGGTTGTAGGTTTAACGGTGTCTTATAAAACTCCGACTTGTTGTTGAAAGAAAGCACGTACGATACATTTAATTAAACCACACCTGTTAGCAAAAACACGCTGAAGCCAAATATAATCTCACTCACCTTGATTTAGAACACGTAAAATGCCGAGTTGAAGCTAATGCGTCGTGTGGGTACAGCTACCAGCACTGCCGCTGTGAGTGGTTCACCCAACGTTCACGCCACCCTCATATAGTCAGACGCCCACGAACTGTCAACGTTAAAAAGGTCAACTGGAATATAGTAAATGTCAGAACTCGTCGTGGGCGGTTATTGCAGTCAAAACAGCCCACTGTTTATTTCAGCTGCACAACTTTGATAGGTCAATTACAATTGTGTGTTACTTCAGACCGAAAAGGTTATGAAATCCATCAAAATACCGCGGGGTTCCAGACAATGTACTGCATTCGGTGGCGTCTTGCCCCACACGGTCAGGGGCTTCTTGCCTCCAGCAAATGTCAATTCCCGCGCTAATTATAAGTATCACCCATTTTCACAAAATGTAAACGTCTATAGATTACTAATAAATATAACAACAAATGCACGAGGTTATGTTTAATCTTGTTGCTGTAGTAAAACATTACAACCCCCAACAACTATTACATCAAACATGTAACAAAGCATTAAATGAAAATATTTACTTACCGCGTTTTTTGCCAGCGGCTGTTTTTCAGTCAGATTAGACAATAGGTGGCAGCTAAGTATTCGTCCACCAAACACTGATTTCAAACACGTAAAACTGTCGTAATACATGGGGGGCTTGTTACCCCACGGAGGCTCCATGCCCCACCCTACTAGAATATGTCTCCATTCCACTGTTCATGTTTTAGTGTGCTTGGATGTGGCATGCTCGCCATGTGTGTAACTTATTTTTCACAGATGATGGACTGCTATGATATAGTATAACAACATTTAATAGTAACATATGTAACTGTTTTATGTGTAATTTAAATAAACATTACATAACAAAATATCACTGCGTTTGATAGAAATGTTGCAAATAGTTTACAAAACCCACATACAACACAGCCACCTAGTGGGTATATGTGTACATGCATATGATGAATTTACAGATACAACAAACTTATTACCTGCCCACAAATTAGTTTGTTATACGCACGTTGCACTGTAATATCACATGAAAAGATAGGTTGTCCATGGAGTTGTTTTTACCATGGTTTTCTGCTGATTAATATTTGCTTCAAACACTACTCTTTTCGCCCATGCCTGTGAGACTTGACCAAATTTTGCTTCGCCTAAACCTGATCTCTGATGTGTCATCTTGTCAGAGGTGACATGTGGGATGCCTGCGCCAGTGAATAATGGCATCATGATAATAAACTGTGTGCGACGAGGTTGTGTCACCAACTATCACTGTGACTTCGGCTACATCAGCGACGCACGGCTGTTTCGCTGTAAAGTTGACTGAGACTGGACACCCGTGTCTCCCAGTTGCTCAAGTATGTCAACAACATGCACTTATTGACATGTCCACGTTTAACCACTTGTCTTATCACTGATGTGTAGCTCAGTGACAACTGACTAAAATCAATATTAGTCATCAATAATTTAAGCTAGACTGATGAGACAAATTAATATAAGAATATGTTTTAAGACAGTGACAGGGTATCACAGATTGATGGCCGGCGATTCCACTATAATGTGCGAGTTATTTGTAGAAATAAATAGTTATCACAATGGCATGTAACTTTTGTGGATTATTAATGATTAGCAGCTACCGTTTGCACATTTATTGCAAGTTGGACAGCAGTGATGTAATTGAATTAGCCTTTTAAATGTCATTGAGTCTGTCTTGTAGGAGTGCAATGTGGTAACGTGACAGCAGTGACATCATTGACTGTCTTGCTTATGCGATGTGGTGTCGTCAAACTGGGAGAGTGAAAAATGTGACAGATCAGACAGGTGACATGTATGAAGACGTCGTGACATTTGGCTGTCGTCATGACTACCACCGAGTGAGAGGCAGTGAACTAAGGACATGTCTTGGTGATGAGACATGATCAGGAACACCCCTTGTGTGTGCACGTACGTCGTAACGTTATACGTTTTGCCATCTAATCTAAATAATAATCCCTACTTCATGTTTCTCAAAATCTTAACCGTGTATGCATCAGAACAATTAAAGTAAATTACTGTTGTAATGGTGCTGGTTCTTCACGTGTGTGATATCTGCAGGTTGTATTGAAACACTTAAGTTACTCCAGTTTTGCTTGCACGGGGATTGTAATTGTCCATGGAAATTCTTGCATGGAATAAATCTTTTCAAATTAAGATTTTGAAAGCCTTCATTCTGTAAAATGGACAGGGAAAGTTTGCATAAATTGAATGGTGGACTTGCATAACACTAGGATTGTATCTTAGTAATATTTTAGCAAGGAACTAAAAAACCCTGAATAATGGCATATATCTATGCAGATGTATGAAGCCTAGTTTACAAAATAAGTCGTAAAAGAGTAATCATTGAAATATACTGTTGCAGAAACCTCGTGCTTGCCTCCAGCGAATGTAGTTGGATCTTCTGTTTCCATCGGCAATCTCATTGTTGGTTCCAAAGTAACCTACATGGCTCAGAACACTTCCCGCCATGTGGGTGGCGATTTGGTGCGGACCTGTCGCGAAGACGAACTTTGGAGTGGGGAACATCCAGTGTTTGAAGGTAACTTACTATCCACATAGTTTGAGCTTATAAGTTCACTTTAGTGTTAGATCTTTCCGAAGATCTGTGTTCCTTCATGACATTTCATTTGTTATGAAATCAGATTTATTTAAATAGCGATAGTATTTAAACAGTTAAGATGTAGACCCTAATAAGTATATCAAGGTTAGCCTAGAACAACCTGTTAGATGATAATCCAGGTACAGTGGTGACGGCATTACGTAACATTACTCATAATATGTGATATTATTGTATTTAAGGCACTTTTGAGCAAATTCATGATTTCTTATGTAATTCAGTTGCTATCTGAATGCAATGCCTATGTTTGCTTGCAGGATTATTTGTCAGTTTAATCAGTAGACTGGTAGGTTTGGTGTTTATATTTGTAATAAAAGTTAATTAAGTTCCTGTAATTTAAGCAAGTCTTCTACGTTTAATGAGTTATTTAAATAACGGTTCATTTGCTTAGTGCTACAGATCTCACCGCTTTCTTTTGTGTTTTGAATAATGTGTTGCTATGGTATCCGCAAGTCATAAGGCAGATAACAGCAGTGCATTAGATAATAGCATTTTATTTTTAAGGTTACAACAAGTTGTAATCTGTTCAATATTCCTATGGTTTTGGAACATTTATTTGATATTATTTCTGTGTGTTTTTATCCAATATAAGTTAGTGTAGTGCGGAGCACACATGAACATAGTCCGGATATACGCTACACAATACACATGCACGGTAAGACCGCATTACACCCCAACAATAGTCCACACCGTATAAATGCCACAACGGTCGGAACAATAACGAGTGTCCGAATCCAGTAGCCGTCGTTACGCCACTACCTCTACGAGGAGTCGCGACGCCGGCCGTCGGAACAGCCTGCGATCTTCGCGGGCGTCATTGTGCCTGAACAAGTAAGTGCCGCGCACAATATTGGCGCTGCGAGCAGGGTATATTCTGTTTTTCGCCAAATTACGAATCTGCATGAAATTTACGTGTATGTATTGTTGCTATATGCGACAATTAGCCAGGAGAAACCTGCCGGTTTTCAACAGTTAATTGTTTACGCGCCAATTTCAAAGAGTGCAGGATAGGAACTTGCCGGTTCTGTCCACGTTTTGAATAATTATTGTTTCTATTTAATGTTCAGTTAACTATCTTAGTACAACATATAACAGATGGAATTAATACATAGTTCTTTTTTATTATTACAAATTGAGGATTTGACGTATTCTAACCAGTTTCGGGGCGTGGTCACTGGCCGCTACGACCAACGTTGCCCGTCGTTGGTTGCTACGCAACTGCCAGCTGCACGAACGGGTTTTGGGGTGTTTACATGGAACACAGCTTGTCATGTCACTGGATTAATGTTTAGAGTTTGTTTGTGTTCTTGCTAGTTTATGGTATTTAATGACATTCTATTATAATAGTAGTTATAAGTTGGGTCGAGTTATTTTTTTGAACAGTACTACTTATAATATATAAATATGACGTTGTTGTTGTCATACTGAACTTACCAGTCACCGAGTATTACCACAGACATAGACGTATGTAATTGTATTTTTCGCATGATAATATTATTTTGTAATCGTAAATAATTGGGTAGTTTATTATCTATTGACATCATTATATCCGACATATTTAAACAAACAAACATCCATCTATATGTCAACATGACATCTACACCTAACTTATACACATGCACAACAGAACAACTCATGGAAGCAGCCGGGCTATCTGCTACCAAGGCTACTAAAATACTAAATCTCAAACAGAAGGGGCAAGTAGAAATGAATGATTTGGCGACAGTCACAGGTCCTGGCACCAACTGGGATAACTTGCTCGAAACAGGACAGATTTCTTTAGAGAAACCTACAACAGAACCATATGCTTCACTTGAGAGTATCAACAAGGAAGTACAGCTGTTAAGGGAACATGTTGAAAAAATGAAAATAGAAAACGAGGAGAAAGACTACAAAATTCAGGAGTATGAACAAGAAAGATCATGCAATGCTAGTCCAGGTAATCATGAATACGGGCAATTGCTTACAGCAAAAAAGAGTTTGAAGAGTTGCTACACTGTGCGATGCAAAAGGTAGGTGGTGAAGGGAGACAGGGATCGTATGAGAGTGAAAAGATGGCGTATAAGAACCCTACAAAACCAAGCAGTCATCCTTTTGATGACAAACACCTTCTTGACACACATCCCAGAGATGGCATATACACTTCCTCACATTTGTTCTGAGCACGCATGAAGGAAGCAGCTAGCGACACACTGGTTCACAGATACACTCCGGTCGGCGTGAAACGTGAACCAGTGAGAGAGCAAGACACCACTGCATGGGAAGTTAGAAGTAGCCCTCCTGGGCTCAGGTTACCTACGAAATCAAACAGCCACGATGCAAATAAGAAGGATGGGAAAAGGAACCTGCACAAAGGAGACAACTAGCGACACACTGGTTCACAGGTACACTCGTGTCGGAGTGAAACGTGACCCAGTGGGAGGATTACACTGTTACTCGTCAACAGAAAACGACGCTACGTCATATTCAAAGGGTGACACAGCTCTCGTCGCTTATCTGAACAAGCCAAGTGTTGATCTAGCAGCAAACAGGACCAAGACAGTTGCTGTGGTGGCAAATACTGAGGCAACGAAGTCAAAACACCGAAGCTTGCCAAACGTTGATCAGACAGATAGCACTAGTGACGACGTGCCCCAGAGACCATCGACGAAAGAGGTGTCGGCAATGTTGCATGAAGTACATCCTAAGCGGTCAACTACCCCGATCTCTTTGGTGGCACGCATGACCAAGGCGGAATCGAAACGACTTCAGTGGGAAGCATGGCACCATGGGGGCGGAACTCCGGATAGACAAGGTAACAAGTTCAATGACTACAACACAGGAAACATCTTTTCAGAATCCGTAGCGCCTTTTGATGACACTCAGCTGGTGTCAGCACGAGCCCCTGTTCATGATGCTGCAGCCGGCACGGTGGCGACATCTGGCCCGACAGAAGTTGAGACGTTGCGGACGTTTAGACCGCCTCTAGGCACACAAGATGGCGGTCCGGAACCGATGGGCAACACATTCTTGCGAGGGCAGAACATTGTCGACCACCACGAAATGGAGCAGGAGAAATGCCGGCGACATCTAGAGCTACAGGACTTAACCCGGAAGCAGATGAAAGAGAGAGAACAGGCGCCGCAGACAGAACAGTAACAGAAGAGCATCAGTGCTCGGAGTCATTGCAAAAGCGAAGTCGGTGATGATCCTAATGAACACGGCACCGAGACACGTAGCGAGAAATCGAAGGTTGCCGACCATGGCAGTCGTGACAGCTCATTGGTGGATGAAGGAAGTCTTACGTCAGAACAGGTAGAAAACAGTGCTAAGTCTGACCGATGATGTCATCGTCACAAATCAAGCGAGACTAGTTATCACGGTCAACACAGTCGAAGGAAATACCGACACAGTCGCCATAGTCAGGAGCGAAGACGTGACACTTGTGACAGTGACTCGCATCATGACCGCGACACTGATAGATATTGCGACCCACGATCATCTCTAGACGGGAGGAAATCATGTTATGAACCGCGACAACGCAGACGTCACTCACCAACAGTCGCCAGAGATCGCCATCGAGGCAGAGATCGTCGTCGACGATCGCGGTCACCCACAAACAACTATGATGATAGTAACCCACGGTATCAGTCGCGACGCGCCGACAACGATGTTCGTGACCGTCATCGGAGTCACGAGCCACCAAAACGCAACACAGCACAGGATAACGCAAGTCCCAGCAGTGTGACGCCGAAGAAAAGAGTCGGTGTGTGTAACCTGCCAACTGGGGTGGACAGTATTCTACTGCCACAAACGACCAGCATCAGCACTACCTCTGTTGCATCACCAAACACTGCCAGGGCATCAGTGACGGCAAGCTGACAGTAGTGTTACAGTCGACATTGACAATGACTTGGACACTGACTGTCGAGACGGAAGATGCTGACAACGATACTCCCACGCCATGAGAACAAACTAGTGTCCACGTTGATGAAATAAAATCGCAGGAAACCGAACCAGTGAAGTTGGGGACATCGAAAAGGAAAACGATTGGGTTTTACACGATAAAACCTGAGGCTCTGAGGTCTCCATGACAACGATAAGCCGCCGGCCAAGGAGAACAAGAAGCAGGTGTTGCAGAATGCACTTGAACAACCACTTCAAGTTATACTTTTAACAGAATTGGGTTAATTAAGTCTTATTGTTTCTGCCAGATAACTAGCCTTGAAACCACTGAGGATTGTTCCTCTTAATGGTATTTTTAATAGGATATCATTGTTCTCTATATACAATGCTTTTACCAAAATCTAAAAATTAAATTCTATTATGTGTTTTCTTTTGCACATGTTATTTTATTAAAATTTATCTGGTTAAAGCCATGTAAGTTTTTCAAATATTTTAGAAAATACCGGATTTTGGGGCTAGTTAAATACATGAGACCTTGATATGATTGTTATCAAAATGGTTAAGATATTTGTGTTAAATTCATGCGTAACGAATGAAATTAAGCAACTAAATAGTGATGGGGTGTTCATTCAATTCTCAACAATGATACAATACACAATATATTATATCACTTAACATTTATTTTGAAATCTGGAGTATATATGGAAACATCAATAACTGAAACGTCTTGATGAAGTAGCATAATTATCATGACAAATTAAAGTGTACACTGCCGCATGTGGATAACGTTGAATACATATAAATTATGTAGATAACCTCAAATACATGGCGAATGTTTTAGAGAACATCATAAAATAATATGTATGTATGCATAGAATTATGTTATCTGTTTCAAACCGTTTTTTCGTGTTAACAGATTATCGCGTGCTTCAGGCCCTGGACACATGCCACATGTTTTCAAGAAGGCGCGAACCGAAAAACTTATGTTGGAGACATACGTAAAGACGCCAACCGTCACAGATGAATCATCTACAAACATCGATGTTGTATCGACATAGGTCCGACAGCTGCTAGACCCGACGAAGGGGGAGGGAGAGGGGGAGGGGGAGGGGGAGGGGAGGGAGAGAGAGGGAGAGGGGGAGAGAGGGAGAGGAAGAGCGAGAGAGGAAGAGAGAGAGGAAGAGTGGGGGAGGAAGAGGGAGAGAGCAAGAGGAAGAGGAAGAGACAGAGAGAGAGAGAGAGAGAGAGAGAGAGAGGAAGAGGAAGAGAGAGAGAGGGATAGGAAGAGGGAGACAGGGGGGAGTCGGCAACGTCGCGCTGCGCCAAAAGGAATAAACGACTAAACTGCAAAGCCACTGTTCAGCTGACTGCCGACGAGTTCGCTTTGGGTGTAATAGAACACATCCGTGGTCCGGGAAGCCGGATTGGCGACGTCGCTGACGATCAAAGGAAAGGTAAATACACTATCTATAAATGTAACAAATGCTAATTGTTATTATTCTATATAACTGTAACTAGTATTGTGTGCGTGTGTGTGTGTGTGTGTGTGTGTGTGTGTGTGTGTGTGTGTGTGTGTGTGTGTGTGTGTGTGTGTGTGTGTGTTTGCGCGCGCACGCGCGAAAACCCATTAAGTACTAATAACATAAAATAATACTAGTAACACTTTTGGATATAATGCCATCCTCATTTGAGCATTGTTGTTTGCTTGCCGCCGATCAAAGCCAAGGCAAGATGCGAGGCATTCCAGTCTGCTAGCGCGATTGTTGACAGCATTTTGGTCCAAAACCTTAACACATCAAACATGCGAGTCACTACCCGGAACGGTCAGTCTTGCTCGCTCCGCCATCCGCGTTAGGGCCAGGCCCCCAGAGACCCCAAGATCCGCGAGATATGGACTTCAAGGTACGATCTGCGTAACAGTACATGAAAAGAAATAAGATCGATATACCAATTAAATAAATCGACCGATCAGATAAATCGACGATACATATATTTAGTGAACTCGAAACCTGGCAGATAGTTGCTCACGGCATGTACGTTATAATCTGAAACAATCCGTGCCTAGGAAAGCGGTCGTTCAAGATGAGTGGGCGTTCATGACAGATGTTCGCAAAGACAGCTTTTACTGTCTTATGTTTGGTTGAATAAACTGAAAACTTGTTTATTTTTGTATGATAGGACAGGACACTTTTCCACTGATTAGCCCTTCTGATTTGAGTCTACAATTGTTGTCCTAAACTATCATGTTCATAATTATTATGTAATTTTAGCTGGCCGAAGGTTTCCTACCAGAAGAATTCCTCAAAGGTGACATTCGTGCCATCTGCTAATTGCAACGGCCAGGCAACTGCATATACTTTCCCATACCAAGCGCTGGTATTTGGACAATACCTTCAAAATCGCCAAAGCGCCGTTTGTGCAACTGTTTTAGATTCACGCTTTCCTCCAAGAAGATGAGGTAATGAAACAAGTTCCACTGTCTTCACAGAGGTAAACTGAAATATTGTGTATTACTGTAAACATTGCACATTAATCTGACTACGCACTTATTTGAGTTTTGATTCAAGCTTGGTCATTCTACGACACAACTCGTTTGGAGACGAAATGTTGGCTTTCAAATGGTTTAACACTTTGGTTTATGTAATGCGTATAGGGCATTTAACTCCTACTTTTTGTTACAAGTAGCTCCGGTCTCCTCGACTTGATGTGTTACAATATGTATATTTGTGTTTCTGTTAATTGTAATTGTTTTCGTTGGAAGGTGTTCCGTGTCATCAACAAAATGCCGCCGGGTCCCGCAGCCGCGAAATAATTTGTCGCAATGACAATGTTTCATAGAATGATATGATCGCAAATCTGCTATGCTGTAATTGCGAGTCTTCAGTTTGCGCACATAAATGTGTGTCATCTGCTCACATATTTGGGTAGGGTGTAAGATAACTTTCATGTCAGTGACAGTAAAAAAAATACATTTAATTTAATGCGAAAATACTGGCATCCAGTGAAATGATTTAAGTGTCGTGAGGTTAGGCTTATAGTACCGGGTCATTTTTAATGCCAGACATGTTTCTTTTAATATTATTTAATATTATGTGATTAACCAAGTGCAAGTTTGCAGGATTGTGAAAGGGTCTTTGAGTCGTATTCATCGAACCGACCATTAAAGGCTGTTGCTTCCACTGGACCCAGGCTATTTGGCGAAAAGTGCACGAGTTGGGCCTGCGCCAGGCGTACACGACCAATGACGGAACCATCAAATATGTCAAGACGCTACGCATACTAAATTCCGTATCCCTGTACGGCAAGAAATCCCGTTCAGTGGTCAACTGTCTATAGCTAAAACCATATGGACAAGTTTTACTGCATAAAAATTAATGTGTAACAATGCTGTGTGTATCCCAACAGTTGGTAAATGTCACAAGCAGGCCTACAACTGATAACTAACTATCAAGGCATCCCTCACGTAGGTCTAGGCCTATGTGACGGGATTTATGTTGGTAATTCTGTCCATCTTTAGTATTGCACAGGTTCGGTTGGATGTTTTATTTAATTAATTCATTTTACATATGTATTGATGCATAACTTATTCGTTTCTTGTATTTTTGTAAACGTCATATATTTAATGTTTTGTGTGTAACGTTATTGAGTTAATGAGCCACAGTGTATGTCTGGGAGTTGTGTCACAAATAAAGAACTTCATAAAGCGTTCTCATGTACAGTTATTGAACAGACGAAGCAAAGAACGTGACATGGTGTCAGGAAGTATTGGCGAACTTATAAATCTTGAAGTGAATTACGTTAACGATACAAATTTGCAAATGGCGACGTCGAACATTCCCCCGCCCAAGCCCTTGAATATTAACGATAAGTCTGCGTCTAATCTACGGAAATCCTGGAGGAAAACATGGACTAGGTTCGAGGTAGCAACAGGAATTGATGAAGTTGCTGAGAAAAAGCGTGTGTGTACACTTATGTCCGTCATTGGCGAAGACGCAGTAAAAGTGTTTGAAACGTTTCAGTATGGGGAAGGGGAAAGTGACGAAAGGTTAGCAGACGTACTGAAGAAGTTCGAGAAGCATTGTAATCCTAGACAGAACATAATATATGAAAGATACAGGTTCCAGTGCAGGAACCAAGAGGCTGGTGAAACTGGTTCACCCTACCTGACGGAGTTACGACACGCTGCAGAAAGCTGCGATTTCGCAAATATTACAACAAGTCAGATAATCAGGGACCGTTTCGTACATGACATGAGACTCGAAGGTCCGAGAGAGGTTACTTCGAGAGAAAAATATAACTCTAGAAGGAGCTTACGAGATGGTACAAGCAGCTGAGGCAACCGCAGATCAGACGCATGTCGTGTCAGGCGAGTCTGTATTGTGAAAACAAACAGCGGACGAGGTCAAGGACACAAGGGACGAGGCGGACCAAGTTAATTACGTGATTATGCGAAGAAACAAAAGAAATCAACCACTGAGTGCACATTTTGCTCATACGAGCATGCACCCAAACAGTGTACGGCCTACGGCAAGGAATGTCGTAAGTATGGTAAGATGAACCACTACCAAAGTAAGTGCAAGCAGCATAGGTACGTGGAGCAAGTACAGACTGCTGTGAGTGGCAATGAATACAATGTTGGGGCATTGTCAGTATTCAGTGTGGGGAATAGACGCCGTGCTATGATAACACTGAATCTGGGTGACAGCGGTGTGCCAGTGCCATTCCAGATCGACAGTGGATCTGAGTGTTGCGTGCTGCCACGTCATGAGTACGTGAGAGTGACTGGAGACAAATCGCTAGCAAAGCTGAGCCCAGTGAAAACTGTCATTGTGATGTACAACGGAACACGCGAGAAAGCGCTGGGTCAGTGTAAGCTGTCTGTGGTCAGGAAACGCAGACTAGTTTTCAACGTCTTGCAAGGCAAGTACACGCCAATACTTAGCTTGGACGCATCAGAGGGCATGGGAGTGCGGAAAATCAAGGATTCACTGTGCGTAAGGGTTACAGTGCATCCCCAACACAGCTGTTGTTTGGTAGTAGATGCCGAACACTGCTTCCAATTCAGCGGAGCAGACTGATTCCGAAACTTGCAACTGACGTGTATCGTGACAAGAAGATTGCCAAGAATGCGCAAACTGAGCAATACAACAAGTCAGCGCATCACCTGAATCCGTTAGCACCAGGCAGTGCGATTCGTATGAAGCTGCCCGGGCAGGACACGTGGACGCTTGGAGAATGTACAAAGAAACTCTCCAACAGATCATACGTGGTTCTCGTCCAAGGACACACGTACAGGCGCAACCGACGTCATCTGCGTCTTGTATACGAGAATCTTCCGCTACTCGACAGTGAGCCGTGGGAAATGAGGGCAAATCCGCTGCCACTAGAAGCTGGTCCGATGTCTCGTACAACGCCTCGTGCAGAAACAAGAATGCCGATGTCATGAGTTATCACCAAGCGAAGAGCCAATGCCGATACAGGATACACCACCGCCACGTTTGGACTCGACACCAATGCGCAGAGGCACAGGTACCAGGAAAACACCAGCGTACCTGGCAGACTATCAGTAAAGCAGATAACTTTCCTAATGTGAATAGATCTATCCTAGTTCGCACGAATTTGCACATTGACATTTGTAAAAGGAAACGGATGTAACGTTATTGAGTTAATGAGTCCTCCCTGTGTTGGCTTGTTGTTGTGGTGCTGATGGCGTGGTCGCGTGAAAGACACAGCGTATGTCTGGGAGTTGTGTCACAATTAAAGAATTTCATAAAGCGTTCTCATGTACAGTTATTGAACAGACGAAGCTAAGAACGTGTCACTGTGTCTGTCTTTTTCAGGTACCAGCGCTTCCGTTCTTACCGGCGGAGCACGTCGCAGCGGCGTTCGACGCACTGACGTGACAAGCAAGGACTTTCCAGCTCGTCGATCTCATGGACTACGTGCAGAGAACCTGGATGACCAGCAGAGTTTGGGGTACTGAGTCATGGTCGGTGTATCAGCGAAGTATCCGAACTATCAACGACGTGGAGGGGTGGCACCACCGGATTAATCAGCATGCCCGCGGAACAGCTCCGCCTTTTTACCGGTTGGTGCCACTCCTCTTCCTCAAGGTACAGCTAGTTCCGATTGCGTCACGCTCCGTATCGTGCGCCGGCATCGGAAACTCTACCGGGAGCTGCAGGGGAACTTGTTTGGGTTGTCGTAGCGGCTTGCGGCAGGCCACATTTCGACAGCCCAACTTTTGAAATCATGCGGCAACGTATATACGCCCAGTCGTGCGTGAACTCATAGCGTTGTTGACGATGTTGTTTGGTTTGCCATGAGCTTTGTTGACTTGTTTGTGGTGGTGGTGGTGTGCGTGCATGTGTGTGCGTGCGTGTCAAGAAACTTGTTTGTGGTGTGTATGTGTGTGTGTGTCGTGTGCGTGCGTGCGTGCGTGCGTGCGTGCGTGCGTGCGTGCATGCGTGCGTGCGTGCGTCACGAAACCTGTACATAATAAATTTCACAATAACGTTTATGGGTCGTATGTGGATGCTTTGAGTGCTTGTTTTTTTTATTATTCAATTACAGCAATTCAGGAAGAATGACTAATTATGGCTGATAATGGTGTATTATGATTATATCGAGGAAGAAGGCTGCAATAAATAATTATGGCTGAGAATGGTGCGTTATGATTATATCGAGGAAGAATGCTGCAATCAATAATGGATGAGAATTGTGCGTTATGGTCATATTCAGGAAGGCTGCAATCAAGAATCATGGCCGCTATCAGTTGACACATGATAATGCGAAGTATATGAATAAATAATTTGTTTGGTATTAAAATAATTTCTAAAAATAATAAAATATTCATTATAGGTATAGCCCGCCCTTGCCAGATAACGGTCAAGTTTTTTAAGTTATATATTTTTCTCTGGGAGGAGTTCTTTCTTACCTACGATATGTCTTGACAAACGCAGCCTTAGGGTCTCTTGCTATATTATCTTTTTTTAATTTAAATCACATGTGCATAGGAAAAACAACAAAACAGTTAAGCCAACGTTATCATCAACAACAATGGTAGAGTAGTAGAAAATATGGAATTCCTCTACAGGAAATGAGACCCTGAGACAGCCTCGATGCTTTATCTGAACAATTATTGACCGTTCTTCAGGTAGACAAATCATAATAGTCAACTAACTCATTATATTATGCCAACTGTAATAACAATAGTTAAATAAATAATTTTTACAACAAAAGAATTATAATATAGTAACTGTTCATTGTTATATTAGTAACATTATTAAAAATCGTTTTGTTACGTAATTAAACGTAATTTTTTATTTCCTAAAAACCTTCCCCAATGTCAATAAAAGTTCGCTATGGTACTTATACAAATACACGGGCCGAGTTGTCTCTGAAAGGGGGCCGAGTTGTCTGCCCACCATACGGTTCACTGCCCACAGCCGCCCCGCTGATAACACAACTTGCAAAATACGTCGACCTGAACGCTTAAAGCGACATGATCAGTTCGTGGGTTTTTATTGTTATTGCAAAATCATGTTAATCAGTATAAGTTATAACTATTGTAACGTCCTGACCGCCAATAAATGTTTTATCGAAACAGAACTGACTTCGTAATGTTAAACGCCGAATGTTTATAAGAATCCCGACACTGTCACTCAAATCGCCGCGAGTGACACCCACCCTTTGACCTTTACCAACTGGGAGCTGTGCACCTAGCTGGGTGTGGCAGTTAGTTAATTAGTGGTTATTGGTTATAAAGGTTTTCTATTAATAGGATGTCTCTTGTCCGGTCTTATGATGTGCATACATACAACATATTACTACAAATATATACCATGTTTTTATAACAAAGGTAACACCCCTGAGAAAAAAAACACCCACCCATACAAATCGCATTCACACATAAAAAATGACTTCATACCATTACGAATGACAACAAATACACGACACGGCAGCACGTGCAACTTGTGTTCACGTGATACTGCATCACGTGATCATACATTTCCTTCTGAGCTTTTAGCCACGCCTACAACGGTTTCGAAAACGCCTCGTGGTCGATGTGTACACTGAGTAAGCGGCTCCTTATCCTACTACGTCTATTTCAAAAACCAAAATGGGACATGAAAACAAAAATGGGACACGCTATAATAGGTCTAATTTATACCGTATAACATTATTTTGCAATAAAAATAAAAAGCCACGAACTGACCATGTCGCTTTAACGATTCAAGCGCAAGATGGGGGAAAGGCTGACACGCACGCACGCACGCACGCACGCACGCACGCACGCACGCACGCACGCACGCACGCACGCACACACGCACGCACACACGCACGCACGCACGCACGCACGCACACACACACACACACACACACACACACACACACACACACACACACACACACACCATCACTACCACCACACCAGACATCACACGTATGCTCAGTAGAGATACACGCAGAACCATAAGGCATGGCATCTCACTCGACAGTGATTGGGCTATATTGTTTTATTTAAAAATAGTAGATCGGTTAAGTATGATGTAACTAGGCCGTGAAGGCTTCGAAACGTCAACAGTAGCAGTTTGTACACGGTCCGTTGTTTAGATCAGAAACCAGTGAAGATCGACCAGAACAGCAGTGACGTGGTCGTGTTTCTGAACCACAATTTCTGTGGTTTTCCAGGGCGTCATCAAAGATAACACCAATGTTCTTAGCAACAGTGGAAATAGGCACAACGGTATTACTATGTGCGGCATAGACAGTTTGTTCTTGATATGTGGCGCGCACATCACAGTATTTTCAGATTTTGCAGCATTGAATTTCAGTTTATTCATACCCATCCATTATTGTATTTCTTCGACACATGCTTGAATGCGCTTCACATCCTGAATTGCATCTTCTGAGAGCGGACTGAACGCGATGTACAGTTGGGTGTCACCAGCATATATAGGTAAACGTTTATCCCGTGTCGACGTGCGATATCACCGAGTTTAACAAATCCCAGAACAAGGAATTTGCCACATTTGAGATTTGACTTAGATTTGCCAAATACGACTCAAGACAAGACCCTTTGCCTTATTCCCAAACGTTTTCCAACAGTATCGATCTAACGAATACCGCCGAAAGTCTTAGGGATATGTGGAGCTTTGTTTTAAATAAAAGCAAACACGGACCCCAGCACCCCTTTTTCCCAACCCAAATTCAACCCTTTAAAAAATCTGTTCATTTCGTTTACTAAATTATTTTAGAAAATGGAAAACTTTCAAATATTTTTAATCGAACAAAATGTTTTTACTAAAAAGGGAAAGACATATTAGTGATAATTTCTACCTTAATTTGGAACCTGTTAAAATGAAGTATTACTAACAATTTGCTATATCCCCTTCAATATTTGCATAGCACATCAATTTTGGAAAATTTATCCAAAAAACTTCTTGGGTTTTAATAATTTTTTGTTAAAGATCACATTTTTTGACGTATTTCCCTAACCTTTTTAAAAAATTCCTGATCTTTTGGTAAAAAAGATTTTGGGCTCCCCATTGTACTTTCTTTGCCCCCATCAATACCTTTCTTTCAATATGGCCTCCCAATGTCCTTGTATTTGCCTAAATTCTAAGTGAGCCAACTTAATTCCTATTTATTTAAAATAGCAATTTCTTTTATAGGCTTTTTCTTTTGTCGTATGTTCCATAAACAACCCAAAATTTTGATATTCCTTTTTCTCAATTTCCACACTGCCAGAAAAACCTTCTGTCAGGCAATAATAGGGTTAAACCCTTTTAAGCCCTTTTTCATTTAGAGTTGAAGCAACAGTAGCACCCAAAATTTTATTTTGGATGCCCTTTTCTATTCCGTGTGTCCTTTGGTGAAAGCAAATTACATTTCCAAATTTTAAAAAGCCCCCCTTTGCCACTAGCCAGTGCCAAATTTTCTTACATATTAAGAATTTCACTTGGGGAAAAAGCTCTGTCTGCTATGGGAACACTTTTTAATTTATCTAAGGCAAATTTTGGTTTTCTCTGCAAATCAACACCTTGCTTTGTTTTTTGTCATCATTTCTTAAATCATTTGGAAAGATATATTAAGAAAAAAATAGGTCCCAGATGAGCCCTTGAGCCCCTCCACTGTAAAACCTTTCCAAACTGAAAACCTCCCCATCAACTAAATACTCTTTGTCTTCTATCAATAAGCCATTTTTCTATCCAGTTGATCATTCCATTTCCTATGCCATGGGCCTTTAGTTTAAGTAGTAGTCTTTGGTGTGGCACTTTGTCAAAGGCTTTTTGAAATCTAAGTAGATTATATCTACTGGTGATCCTTCATCTAGCCACTTTGTGACATCTTCCAAAAAACATAACATATTTGTTAAGCATGACCTCGCTTTTAAAAACCCATGTTGAGATGGGTTTATCAATTTATTTTTAACAAGAAAATCAACCAGGTGATCTTTAATTAGTCTTTCTAATAGTTTGCAAATCACCGATGTTAAACTCACTGGTCTATAGTTCTCTGACTTGTTTCGCGAACCTTTTTTAAATAATGGTATAATGTTTGCTTCTTTCCATTCTAACGGAACTATTCCCTCCTCTAATGACAAACTGGACACTGTTGCAAGCGGTATGCTGATTTGTTCTACAATTTCCAATAGTAATTTGGGAGGAATCCCATCCACTCCAGGTGATTTATTATCCTTCATATCTCTTATTTTCATAGCTACCATTGTTGGGGTTACAATTAGTTGTCCTAAATAGTCAAACTCTCTCCCTTCGAACTTAGTCTCAAGTACTGGTAATATACTAATATCTTCCCTGGTAAACACCGAACTAAAGTACTCATTTAGGTTTTCTGCCATTAAGAATCCCTCTGTTATTATGTTTCCATCACTACCTTCTAGAGGACCGACCTTATCCTGAACTTTCTGTTTACTTCGAACATACGCATAAAAACTCTTGCTGTCATGTTTTATATTAAAAGCTATTTTTTTTTCGTAGCTTCTCTTTGAATTTCTAATTTCAGCTGTATCTTGATTAAGTGCTTCTTTATAAATGCTATAGTCTTCTTCACGAGAACGGAACGCTGATATTGTGCCGTACATTTGAGTACTTTGACTTATGTTCGCCAAATACGACTCAAACCCGACAAGACATGTTGCCGTTATTCCAAGCCGATCTCTGAGGCGGGTTAACATGATTGTGTGATCGATCGTATCGAATACTGCCGAAAGATCTAGTAGCACTAGTGTGGCAGCTTTGCGTTCGTCTAATATACAGAGCAAATCATTGCGGACTCTCAGCAGTGCCGTCTCTTAGTCTCGCTTAACCGCTAACCCCCATGTACATACCCCTTGAAAATAAGGCCCCTCTAAAAGGCATTTTCGCCTGGAAAATTATCTAAAATAGAATATAATAACTTAGAAAATGAGCATAACACGTTTCAAATATTTGTAATCAGGAACAGACATGTAGTTGTATACAATAAACATGGTATATAGACATATTAGTGATAGATTGCTACCTTAATTTAGGTTAATACTGTTTAAAATGAGAGTCATTACTAACAATGGCTACTATCAGGCCATGTCACTGTATATATGTGCAGTAGCTGACATCAATGGTCTGGCTAAATTAATCCAGAATAACTGCTGCATTGAGAGTCATATTAATATATTGTTCAAATACAGTATCAAATTGATCACATAATTTTTGATCTGGTATTGATCCAGTAATCCTTTATTAGATGAAACATGTCACTTATCTTTATGGTAGAGAAAGAGATGTGTCATGGGCATAACGAACCCCATGTAGATACGTTATACTTAGTTTCCCTCATCTATACCTGTTGCTGCAATATACCCATCAAGTGCATCACCTGATGTGAGTTGGCCTCCCAATGTCTTAAGTGAGTCCAAGTCTTTAATTCTCCCCTTATTTAATGCTAAATTAGCAATCTTCCTTATCATGCAGGCGTTGTTTTTTTCTGTCGTGTGTTCCATATCAACATAATTGTTGATATCCTGTCTCATTTTATTATCACACAGACATCCACAGCCAGAAAGACCATGGCTCTCGTCGGTCAATCAGATATGTTGCCTTGAATTAAATTTCACTAAAGATGCTTTGGCAAGCCACTTGGTTTCATGTCTAGAGCTTGAAGCCAACACTCCGCCCAGCACCCAAACTGTTGATGGATGCCTTCTCTAGCTTCCCTGTGTGTCCATATGGGAAACTGAATACTCCGCAGACTTATCATAGTTCCAAATGTTAAACATGCCCCTTTTGCTACTGGAAGCCAGCTGCCAATTTTGGCGTTACATCTTCAGAACCTTTAGCACTTGGGGTCAAAAGACTCTGGTACCATGGCTATGGCAACACATATGCCCTGATCGTACCACGCATGCTTGAACCTCTCAATGGGCTTAACTTTTAAGGTTATCTTTCAAGAGAATAGTTGCTTCTGTATTTATCAGCTCCTGGGACAGCTTTTGGAACGTTAAGATGATCTTGGTACATGGAGTATCGGCGGACGTGGTCAGATACAGGAATGATTCATCCAGATGTAGCCCAATTAGAGCCCCTGCACTGTATATAACCTTAAAGAGGTCCAAACCGAAGAAGCTTCTGATGATGGAGGCTAACTAGTTCGGAACATTCTCGTACTTCTGCAGGCAAAATGCCAAATCATCCACGTGATAGGTCGGCTAACTACACAGGTCGCCGACAAGCGATTGAAATGCTCATCTTTCAGATTGACAAACTTGTTTTGTCGTACGGCTATGTGGAAGTCAAATTTATTTGATTTATCCCATGGCTTGTGGAAAAGGGTATGATTCATGAGCCGACTCAGAGATTCAAGGGCTTGCTCGGTGACACCTGTAACGGTTGTTGTTGCGTTGACCAGAATGTTGTGTAGGTATTAACTGTCTACCTACACATTCTCTATTTCTGTATATTGCCTTATGATAACATTGTTAAACATACATCAATGTCGGGTGTACATAGCAGAATAGACGGTTATGCTCTGAGTATAAAGTTTCCGCTGCAATTTCATCGACATTGAAGTTGTATCCCGTCTGATCTGCTATTACAAAGTCAGTTTTCTAAAAGAGAGATTTAGACTTAACACCACTTGCTGCCTCATTGAGTTGTTTCTGGATTCTTGCTTCTTGGATTCGTCTGTTCTGTTCGATGTTTCTGTTCATCATACTCAGATTTCATGATATTCTTGACAATCTCGTTTAATGCCAGAGTTTCGAAGCTATTCTCTGCTTATCTGAGACTGCTGGATTCAGACAAAGTATCCAAATTAATGATGTCTGGCTACTCGTGTTGTTTCCAAATTCTTCCAAACCATTTGTTCCCTTTTTGTGGGATGACAGCTGCTACAGCTTGGGGCTCAAAGATCTGGTAGCAGCTCGTTAGCTTATCAACAGTCTCATCAAATTAACTCAAAACGATTTGATGCAACTTTTGCCATGACAATCTATAGTTTAAAGTTGTTTTCCATACCAAATAACATATTTTATTTCTAAGCGACTAACGTAAATTATGTTAATTATCTAGAAAGTCTGATTGGCCAGTTCATATTGGCTATTGCTTACCAACAGATTTTGTAATAATCTGCGGCAATTAAAATATCAAGGATATCAGCATAATTTGTGTGTGAAATTTATTACCCCACATAAACAAATCACTTAACATTTCTTCAGTTTCGATTAAAACATGGAACATAATATTGAAATAATTAATATTATTGCTTTGATAATAATTTTAGTGTGAAATACACCCTGAGACTCTATTGAATGAGAGCAACAGCACACTATTAAACCATTATCGACAACATTTTAAGGGGCATGATTTTCAGAGGGTATGTACAGGGGGGTTAGGATCAAACAACCGGTCAAAATATTGTATTTTTGTACTCTAGCATAACATGTACATGTTTTCAGGGGGTATTCCATTAAAAAAACGAAATTTGCAAAACAACACCACCCCCTACTACTAATACTAACTAGCAATAATAGTCATTCGAAATTTCTCGTGTAAACAAACAAGGCACATGTTTCCATACGATGCCTAAATGCCTATCGTTCATGCAATGATATAAGCAATTTATACTTTGAAACTGGTTATACTTAGACTGAAGACTGATTGATTTATTGGTTGAATAGGACTCACTAAGTCTAGGGGTCGTGGTTATGAATGGGGTTGGTGGAAAATAAAACTTGTTTTTCTGTTTCGCTCTTTGGTTTTGATTCAGTGGCATAGAGGATGTACAGGAATATATGTATAATGCAATGTTGCGAGTTTTATAAAGTTCTATCATACAGCCTATTACAGGAGAATTGGTTAATTAAACTACATGTTAAGCAGTTCCTTTTAAATATTCAGCAATTATTTAAGCGTCTACTAAGACCTACTCAGACAATCTATAAAGAATAAATGTGTAAACGTAACAAATATTTTCATAGCCTAATTTCAAATAGTCTCGTATATTTATGTTATTTCAGGCACACTTTGAAACCAACCAATTCGAATTACACCGCCTTGATGGGAAACATTAATAATTAAAACCGAATGCAGTCCCAACAGACCGAGACTACACCGGGGAGAGCCGTGGCCACTCCGGGGAGAGCCGTGGCCACACCGGGGAGAGCCGTGGCCACACCGGGGAGAACCGTGGCCACACCGGGGAGAACCGTGGCCACACCGGGGAGAACCGTGGCCACACCGGGGAGAACCGTGGCCACACCGGGGAGAGCCGTGGTCATACCGGGGAGAACAGTGATAAATCGGCACGAAACCGGGGCGACACCGTGGCACATCCTTGACACTCCGGGGTGACAGCGTGTAGGGTCGTGTGACACCGTGGCTACACCGGGATGATCCGGGGTTCAAACCGTAGCGACACCGGCAATACCATCGTATGTATGGGACAGAAATATACAAATGAGCCAAATCTTCACGGATCACTCCGGAGCACCTGGACATTTTCGCCGGGGTACACCGTGGCCAGAACCAGGACAGTGGGATTTAGGCTTTAGGCTCACCTCATATCCCATTGCATTTGAATGTTTTTACTCACTGTAGTTTTCAATTGTTCGTAGTTTGTTTGGCAGGGTATGTGTATGCTATAATTGGTATTGCTCCAGTTTCGAAGAACAAAACAGTAAAAACTTCCTTCAAGAACCACTATCATTCAATTACTTTAGGTAGTGTGTTTAGCAAATTAATCGAAATCGTTATGTTACACATAACAGTGAAATAACACAAAAACTTAATTTGCAACAATTTATATGCGTTTTTATATATGTGCGTATGTATCTATATTTGCAAGTTCTGTTGAGTCTACAATAAATGTATATATATATATATATATATATATATATATATATATATATATATATATATATATAATAAGATATGTATTTAATCATAATGACGCTGAAACTAATATGAGGCACGAAAATGGACATGGCAGCATCCAGCAAAATACACAGCCTCCTCACTCCATGACCATGACAGTATATACAATAATCGTCAATTTGACGGAATCATATCAAAAAGCCACTACATCTACATTACATTGCGTCATGGTTGGAATGGTAAAGTGCGAAAACAACAATGGAAGGTAAGATCATAGAGTTTTAGGCATATCGTTCTCGATTTATATCATGTTCACGGTCGGAGATCGAACGTACCACCGTCCTAGCCAGGAGGCTGCACTGACTAAGCATTGCTAATCCATCCTTTCTGTTATAAATAAACTTCCCTAAACTTCCTACGAATGTTTCTCAGCATGAAGCCCAAACGTTCAATATCACACCATATCCATGTGCGCACTTATTACACATTATAGAGCATCTCCATTCCAAGCAAAACAACAAGGTCAAGGCATAACATTTTAAACACGTCATGTGGTGATCACGTGCCTAGACCGCGCACAGCATGACAGTGGCGCCATCAGACGGATTCAACGTGAAGTACATATCGCGTAAAAAACCCGCGCGCGTGACGTCACAGACGTTGCGTCGACGACCGCCTGTTTAGGACTTCCGCCCAAGTGCAACTCGATGAGAATATATGAGAAAAAAAACCAAGCGAACACTGAACACACGAGTATACACACCTCATAGGGTAATGTGGACTAGGGTGGAACTCGTTAAACTTTGAATTAACATTTAGCAACGACATAAATATATATATTATATAATAGCAAATATGTACATTTAGGCACATTAGGTTTCATTATCTGTTTCTGACCTACCGTACTACCGGCTTCAATATTCTGAATGTTCTTAGTATTACAGAGACAAACGGAAACGATACGTTGACTGTACATAATTATAGTATTTCCAGTAATATTTTGCATGCTTAATTGTTGGTTATAAAGAAGTCTAAATGCTCCTTGACTCTAGGTTGAAGTTGTCGACATCTGCCGGAGAAAGGAGCACGACTAATCTTCCGGCAATGTACGCTATTAGAAAGGTAAGTAAATATACGTTTTTATTTAGCTCAAAGCGCTTTCTTTCTCACACCTGGAAGTCATGTTTTTCGAGCATCATCTCGACAAATGTTGCTGTTGCACTTTTGTACACTTGCCAGTGTCAATATTGGCGACACTCGATTAATGTATATGTTCTTGTGTGTCACGGCATGTTATATAAATGTTATATATAAAGTATCGTCGAAGTTACAGCTTGCAGTGTTCAACATTCCGAGACATCATTTTAACATGAATAATACAGGTATGTTCTTGTGTACATGCTTGGTCCGAAAAAGTGTATACGATATTGAAAATAAACTCTTAACACATACATTTATTGGCAACTTAGCTTAGTTGAGTAAACATTATTCTTAATTGATAAAAACGGCCATAAATAATGCAGTGTCACAAATAAAAAGAGTAGTCAGAATTTGAAAATGCTGTTCCTGTCAGATTTCTGTGTGGTTTAAACGGAGTTTTCGGCCAATAGCGGTGTCTTCGTCTGCGTTGTATTTAACCGCCGTTGAACGTAATATGTAGCTTGTTCTGCTTGTTAAATGCCAGTCGTTGTTCACAATTCATCACGAGTCGTCCACAAGTCAGTCACGGATGTAGAGAAAGAAAGAGGGACAGAGAGCGCGCGCGCGCGCCATGAAACCGTCGCCCGGGACGTGGCTGAGCTGGTCAACTGATGGAGTGACGTACGTCACGATGATGGCGGCAGATCGACAGAGGAGCGCTTACACGGCCTCAGGCAGCTCTACACTCGGGCGCCGCTGTGACTAAGTAAGTGGGTAGATAAGTGAGAGGACACCGACTGGTCACAGACGGAGAGGACGACTGAGGATGAACCAGCGCCATTGGTGACCAACAGTTGACCAACTGCTGGTTGCTGGTCGAGCTACGCTATGTAATTGTGTTTGTCCATTATTATTGCATACTTCTTGTTCAGACGTATTCGTGTTTTTCAGTCATCCTTCATGAGAGCGTGTTAAATTGTGTTGGAAGCGCGCGAATTTCTATAAGCTTTGTCTTGTCCGAATATCCATAAATGTACTGTTATTATCGGGTCGGAAGCTATACAACACACGCACATTAAAATAAAAACAAAACAGTTTTCTCCAAAACTAAAAAAAAATTGATCGGGATTGTATTTCCATCGCGACAAGTAGTTAGCGCATCATTTAAAAAGAACTGTCGAATATTTTACCTTATAGCGATCGAGTTTCTGAGTTTTAACGAGAAAAGGTTTTTTCCCCGCGATTCTCTACGTATACTTTTTCGCCAACGAGCAGTGGTTTGGGTGAATATATTCCCAAGTTCATTTCCTAACGGAGGAGAGACTGATTAGGCGGAACAGGAATTGTGTACTCATTATACTACTTACCGTATTTATCACGCGACAAGTTTGTCTATGGGCGTGAATGTTTACATGCGTTCTGCTATTTTTATGGGTTTGTTTACCAATAAATGGAGGAATTACATATTTGTCTTCATACAGTATTATAATACACTTGCTTTACATTGTACATAACTTTGCTGTGCGCTAAATGTTTGGTAGGTAGTTTATCCGACAAGCATTTTAATAAATTGTTGAAAAGAACGTGACATAATTTACCGGATAGTAATCTAATTTGTGAGTTTTTAAAAGACAATGAAAAATATTGTTTCGCGAATTTTACGCGCTGCTTTTCTTGCGAAGAAACAGGCGTCATGTGACCACATTCCCACGGTTGCCTTGGACAGCGGAACCAGAGTAGTGTTGGCAACGGAATATATTGATAAAACAGTTGATACAGAAAGAAGCATTCTAAGTAATGCACTTATATTTGCACATCATCTATTGTTTGCACGAATAAAAGATTTGCTGTATTTGTTATACGAGTGGATAAGAATGTGGACGTGCAATCTTTTGTTTTTATTTACAAATAAATCGAGTTAAATATATGTTCTGCAATGTTCTTTGTTATCCTTCTAGAGTTTTTTTAATTGAATGCACAATTTGGGTCTCTGTCTTACCAATATCCGAACATAACTCCGTTATATTACAATGCAAGTGGCATTTTAGCCGCTGCAGTGGTGTATGTGGTTCAAATGTTTGTGGTTTGTTTTTAATATCACCCTGTGTTCTCCGGCAGTACGGGGACTTTTTTAATATCACCGTGTGCTCCGGCAGTCCGGGGATTGCATGGATAAACAGAACTGCATAACGCCGCCTGTTGTCGGGCGCTTGTGCCACCAGTTGCGTCCATGCAGAAGAAGAAGAGGCCAGGGTTGTTATCATAGTCATTGCAATGGGGTTCAACAAATCAACGTTAGTCGCTAGAGGCGCTGATACGCAACTAGATCCTAGTTGCGTATCAGCGTCTCTAGCAACTAACGTGGATTTGTTTGCATGTTTTACGGAACGCTTGTTTAAATCATACCCACTTAGTTTTAGCTGTTGAACTCGCTGACTTTGAAACCTCACACATAGCTAAATATGGATATAGTCTAACATGTCCGTCAATGTGAAGGCATAATGTGTACATTAATGTACATTTACAGCCGAATGAGCCGATGGAATGTCGTCTGGTGGCCCGACGCTGATGTGCTAGAACGATTCCGGAACGGATGTTTAAAATCATCTACAGCTCGCCGTATGCTTCATACGAGACTGCTACTTCACATATAGTTAAATATTGGTATCGTATAACATGTCCGTCATTGTGAAAGCATAATGTCTACATTAATGCACATTTACAATAGAAATGGCGCGGTCCCGGTTATGTTGTAGTGCTCTGGTCACATGTTCTTGGACTTGGTCTTTGAACTAACCACCCGGAATTATGTATAAATAGCCCGCGTTTTCTTGCCGCGAACAGATCACATGATGTTACAAAACATACTAATTTTGTATGTTTTGCACTACTGCTTGTGCGCGATATGTTAGGCGAGTAAAATATGTTACACTGTATCATATTCGGGCGTCCAAATAAGGTTGTTGTCACTTGGTGAATCTTGCTGTTTATTTATCAAAATAATGAATTTTATATTATTGTGGTTACATATACACATTTGATAGTGGCAATGAAACCAGCGTGAGATCATTGTAAATAGAGTATATAATGTTATTATCAACTGGATTAGGCTGCATGTAATTAATTGTTAAAAGAAACTG
>JAODUO010002355.1:0-5000 GCA_025642075.2 Ridgeia piscesae
AGAAAAAAAAAACAAAACAGAACCAGGACACAGAAACAAAGTTACTATTACTTCTACTACTATTACTACTACTGCTGCTGCTGCTGCTGCTGCTGCTGCTGCTGCTGCTGCTGCTGCTACTACTACTACTACTACTACTACTACTACTACTACTACTACTACTACCACTACTATTACTACACTATACGCGAACATAAATCTCACCCAGAGTTGCTGGCCGACGGTAGCGACACCGTGCGGGGCCTGACATCTGTGGTCATTCGCCTCGGTCAATGGGTCATCGAATGTCGACGTGTTTCTGCTTAAGATCGAGCTGAGTAAACCGACGGTGGTTATTCCGAAGTCCTGCATCATTTATACTCATGAAAGGGAGATTGAATGACGAGAAAAGGAGAAAAGAAGCAAGCTTAAGATGGACATAAATATATTGAGAACATACCAACATTCTTACATAGCAACCGTCATTCGTTGGCAACGCTTCAGTTTCAACTTCGCTACAATGTTTACGCAATATTATATCACTTTGAGAGATCCCTAACATAAATCGAAAGTATATCACCAATGATGGAGTGCTGACAAAGTTACCATAACATTGAAAGTTATAAGTCGACACAGGTAACACGAAAATATTTTTTTTAAAGAAAAGTAAGCATATAAAAAGATGTCAGCAATTAAGACCACAACAGTGCGCCTGGGAACACGCGACAACATCCGAGGAACACAATATACGTTTGACAAGATATAAGCAATAACGCGAGAATGAACTACCTTCCGGAACAAATAGATTTTAGTGTATTTTATTTTATTGTATTTTTTTATTTTTTTATTAAATTATTTTATATAATTTAATGTAAATGAATGTGATTAGATTAGATCAGATTAGATTAGATTAGATTAGATTAGATTAGATTAGATTAGATTAGATTAGATTAGATTAGATTACATTACATTACATTACATTACATTACATTATATATTAGATTAGACTCAATGTATTATGTTGCGCTGCGCTGTGCTGTGCTGTGCTGTGCTGTGCTGTGCTGTGCTGTGCTGTGCTGTGCTGTGCTGTGCTGTGCTGACTGTACTGTACTGTACTGTACTGTACTGTATTGTACTGTACTGTATTGTATTGTATTGTATTGTATTGTATTGTATTGTATTGTATTGTATTGTATTGTATTGTATTGTATTGTATAGTGCTGTAATACATTTCTATCGTTTATAACAATACACAATTCTAGTACATACCTGCATATATTGTTCTGTTGATTTCGCGACGTTTTCGTGCTGATCTGGCAAGATAACCGACACGTGGTTGACATCCTTGACCGCCCTAACGAGTACATTAAGCCACGAGGCTTCGGTTGCGATAATTAGCCACTTCACGGTGAAGGTGAAGAAGGCCTGGTTGTCGTTCCTCGCGTCAAATACGTTAGCCTGAAATCAAATATTGATTCTCCGCCTAACACAGGTGCTTGACGTATGCGCTTGTTACGACATCGTCCCCAGAGAAACCAGGTGCGATAGTGTCACAATATTTCGCACGCTAGAGTGACATATGGTACTTCTTAACTGCATGACATCACCATCATGCGCATGAAATCAACCATTGGCGTATTTCTATGAATTGTTCACTGCATCACGTATGATAGATGCAGCAGAGTCTGGCCGCTGTTATGTTCAATTAATAAATAATGACATTCTTGTTATCATTATAATAATTGTTATGAGTAATATTAACATTAGTGTTGCACCATATATCAAGGAGTAGGCTCATAAATACGTAGATACACATGCAATTACTGGTGCATAACAATTTAAACAAATTGCATAGTCAATTTATAATAACATTGTTCTTAAGAAAAAATTATAAATTTATTTCAGACAAATTTATTACCACTCTCTCTGTCTGCGTCTGCGTCTGCGTCTGCGTCTGCGTCTGCGTCTGCGTCTGCGTCTGCGTCTGCGTCTGCGTCTGCGTCTGCGTCTGCGTCTGCGTCTGCGTCTGCGTCTGCGTCTGCGTCTCTGTCTCTGTCTCTGTCTGTGTCTGTGTCTGTGTCTGTGTCTGTGTCTGTGTCTGTGTCTGTGTCTGTGTCTGTGTATGTGTCTGTGTGTGTGTGTGTGTGTGTGTGTGTGTGTGTGTGTGTGTGTGTGTGTGTGTGTGTGTGTGTGTGTGTGTGTGTGTGTGTGTGTGTGTGTGTGTGTGTGTGTCTCTCTCTCTCTCTCAGGTGGTTTCATCCATACTGCCCAAACTTGAGCTCAATGTTTCTACCTCTCTCTCTCCTCTCTCTCTCTCTCTCAATATATATATATATATATATATATATATATATATATATATATATATATATATATATATATATATATATATCATATATATAATGTATATATATATCATATATATATATATATATATATATATATATATATATATATATATATGTAAACATAAACAAAGTAAATATTTATGTCATGACAATAAATACAACATATATATATATACATATATATATATATATATATATATATATATATATATATATATATATATATATATATATATATATATATATATATATATATATATAACTGTATGCGTGTAGGTGTGTTTGCGTGTGAGGGAACTGTCGCCTACGATGTGTGTCGACACACACATGTCACCCAGCCCGCTGTTCTCACCTGCTCCAACAGCTGGATGAGACAATCAAGACGACATATGACGACGACGTAGACGTCGCTGGCTCCCGGCTCTGTGTCGGCGTACAAACTTTGAGTGAGTCGTTCAGTGGCTGTTGACAAGTTCCCGGTCTGCATCAAGTACGGCTTGACCGTCGTGTTGACAGTTTGCAAGGCGGTGGTCATCTTCTCCATGGTCGCCACTGTCGACATTGAGTGTCATTTTTGAGTCAACTGTCCCACACTGACAAATGGCTGTCCACGTCATTTCTGTCCATCCTCAAAGTAATATCTCATCTTTCATAGTGATATCGATTTCATTGCAGACTGTTTATTATTGACCATACTGATATTGTTTTTATTTTCGTTGTTTATGCAGTCACTAGGTATATACACGTTCATCCACACCCACCCACCCAACCACCCACCCAAAATTCCCACCCACCCATCCACCCACACCCACACTCACACACACACACACACACACACACACACACACACACACACCACACACACACACACATCACACACACACACACACCCTCACACACACTACACACACTCACACACACTCACACACACACACACACACACATCACACACACACACACACACACACACACACACACACACACACACACAACACACACACACACACACACACACACACACACACACACACACACACACACACACACCACACACACTCACTCACTCACTCACTCACTCACTCATCCACATTCACACATACACAGATTACACACACCGCGCGCGCATATATAAACCACGGGTCGGTTTCATAAAGCCTACTTAGCAGCTACCAACGTTTATTTAGCGCTAAGAAGGTTACCGTAAGGAATGTTGTGTTTCGTGTTCCCTATTTAGACGACCCAGTAGACGCTATGCATTACTTAGCCTACGCCACCTACCCCTATGGTGTAAATCCACTAATTACTTCTTAGACTATTTCAAAATGGCGACATTACGACCTGTACATCGATTGAATAACGCGGCAAGACGAGGATTACACAGAGAGCGAGAGTTTAGGGACAGGTAACACCCCTTCGATATGTACGACGACGCCGATTTGTTTACTTAGTACTGGTTTCGTTATTTTAACACCATGGGCCTATAGTCGATATAGTCGGTGACAGCGTTTTGATTGCCGAACGAAAGGGCTCACTGACACCAACGCTCTAACGGTCCATGATGCACGCATCCTGAGAGATCGAGTGTCCAGTGTTTTTTCACGTTTGAAACAATACCCCGCCACCCCGCCCAAAGGAACGGCGGTGTCGTGTGTGTTTACCGTGATTCTAGTAGGACTTGGGAAGGGGAATCCCAGGGGTTGCCCGTATCATGATGCTTATCTTACCACGTGACATATTTACGGCCGTACTTAGTTAAGAAAGTGCGCTACATGAAACCCGCGTAGTTTAGATTTACGCAACTACTTAGCTACGCAAGAATTGGAGTTTACGCAATTGCGTAGCGGTAAATAAACGCTTTATGAATCCGGCCCCAGGGACATCAATCGTCACATTTACAGTACGTTTTCTGACCGTAGACATTTTTATATCGGCGTCATCTATAACGTTGATCACCACTCATTTCTGTCATGTAGGCATAGGATCGTATAAAACATAGGTTGTCTGTAACACGTAGGCAGATACCTCTTGAATAAATTATGTTGTATTTATTGCATTGCTGGCCAGTTAGTGAATAAGAGGAAGGAAGGAAAGATGTGAAAGAACCAAGGCATTTGAGAGGTGAAGCAGTTACGCGTTGTTCGTTGCGGCTAAATTTGCGCCTTACTGTCGTCGCCATCGTAGTTGTCAGTGAAGACAAAATTGTTAATATTTAAACTACTGTTGGTTGGAACAATAGAAAATATTGTGACAATGACAACGTTACCATCTTGGTAAGAGTAATTATCTTCAAACGGAAATTACAGAATTCATTCGAAGCATCGAAAGTCATGAATTCTGACAAATATTAATGACATTTTATTGCATTATGTACTAATGTAATATATTGTTGTCTCATTTATTTAGTTGTCACCGTATTGCCATTACAATAATTATAGTAAATCGAATTACCTACTTCCGAACACTCACGCGTTAATGTAAATGCGACCGTATGCGCTAGCACACCGATCATGTCACTGGCACATTCAAAGGCCACATACTGGCCCACACACCGGCCCACGCAAAGGCCACATACTGGCCCACGTAAAGGCCACATACTGGCCCAAACACTGGCCCACATAAAGGCCACATACTGGCCCACACACAGGCCCACACACTGGCCCACGCTCTGGCTCA
>JAODUO010002355.1:10000-20000 GCA_025642075.2 Ridgeia piscesae
GTTAGCACCTTTCCATTATCTAATTACGCGAATTGATTTATTGGATTACGTATGGTGCGCATATTGGGAAATGATAAACCTCCCTCCTTTAGTGTCGCATGCTACAAGGCAAAAGCCGCGAATAATCAGCGGTTTCCTAACTAGCGGCATGTCTTTCATGTGTTTGTCACACACGGTGTAAATCAAATGGATTATGGATCCGTTGTGTGACACGTAATGTCCTCTATAAGAGTTTTAATTGAGTCTGGCTAGTGAAACCTAGAATGTGCACATGCACGGCTTACTGTATCACCGTACCTGTTCGGTAGACGTCGAATGGCGTGGCTGCTGTCACGTTGACGGTGACCACAGAGACGGTGGCGTTCGTATACGTGGCACCATGTCGTTGCAGCGCTGACCGCATTCCTTCCCAGTCTTCCAGGGGCTGCAGAAGCTGGCCGCCATCTCGCATGACGCCTGTAGGCAGAAGTCAGCGTGGAACAGCAACGAAGTGTCATAAATCCGTTTGCACGCACCCGCACTAACACGCTAACACATACATGCAGACTGGCACTCACGTATGTGTGTATGTTCACAAATGTGCATAATGTATATATATATATATATATATATATATATATATATATATATATATATATATATATATGTATATTTTATATATATATATATATATATATATATATATATTTATTTTATTTATTTTTTTTTGACATGCACCTAATTCATCACATGGAATAATAGCCTAGACATCGATTTTCTTCATTAAGCAGGGATTCGGGCAAATATTGTTTCATTAAGTGGTTTTAATTTAATATATATATATATATATATATATATATATATATATATATATTATATATATATATTAACTTTTTGGCATGCACCTAAACATTCATCACATGGAATAATAGCCTAGACATCGATTTTCTTCATTAAGCAGGGATTCGGGCAAATATTGTTTCATTAAGAGGGGTTGTTGGCATCGAGGTATTTATAACATGTTAACATGTAGGAATGTTAACAAGCGTGCCTTGGCACCATAAAAAATATATTAAATGTTCCTTAATTGGTCACACTATGAAACAAACCTAGAAGAGCGGAATGTTTGACCTCGACTTCAAATCACATACAGCCGTGACGTGCGTGTGACAAGAGCGAGTGGACGAGTGGAGAAGGGTCACACTTTAGCCCCGAAGCAACAACTCAATATGAAAAGCGAAACGGAGCGAACGTAAATTTCGGATGAAATCGCGCATTACAGGTCACACGAAGGGAAATCGATACCGAGAACTAGTTGTGTGACGTCGTCTACCTTGATCGACCAAACGGCGTCATGAGACTGGGACCTATGAAGATCTACGACTTAGGTTTAGGTATACCTTCCCAGTAACTGCATCTGCACGGGTTTCTGTGGTTAAATAAATACACCCCTTTGACTAGGGAAACTATGTTATGAGAGGAATTGAAACTTCCATCAACGTATTGTTGTAAAGTTGGGCCATGTGGTATGACGAATACGCGGTGGGGTGTATGGAAGCCTATGAGAAGGGAGGAGGTTGTTGTGACAACATGTATTCCCAGCATCTCAGACACCAGCGGTATAGGAGGAGGGCAGATGGCTTATATCGGGTCTGTCAGAGTAGGACAGACAATTCATTGTACAGCCGGACAAACCAGACTGATAGGTCGGCCACAGTAAGACATACAATTCATAGTAGAATCGGACCAATCAGACTAGCAGGTATGTTAGTGTACTCTAGTACAATCGTATCACAGACTGCTGCCAGTACAGTCCAAGCAACTCATTCTAAAGTCAAGAAACCCAAAATGACAATCAAGACATATTCACCCTATCGCCACAACATTTCCGGCTCCGTACGGCCACTTACCTATTTTCACTTGTCGTTCTGTAGCCGCGCAACCGGCGACTATCATAGCGACAAACAGCCACATGATACTCGTGAAGTGGTCACACTTCGCCCGCATCGTTCTCCGTCGCCTTGTCGTATGCTACATGCTCGTCGTATCGACCCATCATATGCCCTTGTAATATTTACGTGCACCGAGTCACATGACATGACGCTACGACTGTGCTGACGCTACAGGGCCCATAGGTAACACACACCGCGTGTCAAAGTGTTATATTGGATTTACGGCAGCTCGCTCGCCGGGGAGACCACTTAGTGCTAAATGCCAGCTCTTAGAGCTATGTACATGATTTTGCATAGGTTCTATGTTAAATATGCGTGTTCAACATTGTATAATAATAGAGTGTAATATATATATATATATATATATATATATATATATATATATATAAATATATAAATATATAAATATATATATATATATAAATATATATAATATATATATATATATATATATATATAATATATATATATGTAGATATATATGTATATATATATATATATATATATTATATATATATGTATATATATATTATATATATATACATTATATATATATATATACATTATATTATATATATATATATATATATATATATATATATATATATATATATACAGGATCCCAAACAAATGCCACCCACAGAAATGTTAATAACGTCTAAATGTGTTCAGCGAATTACTTCATACACTTCAGTTTGTAGGTTAAATAGTCCGACTTTGATGTTCTCTCCTAAATGTGTTCCGAGTGATCCCCGGACGACGTGTGGTACTAGAAGGAAGCTCAGTTTCTTCTCTCGGGCCACGTAAACAGCAAGGATAACACTTTCTAGGATACAGCTCCGCAAGAGGACGTTCTAAAGCGTCCACTACATTCAATAAAATGCACATCGTGGGTAGCCATTTCGAAAGACGGCATCACAGAACAACTTTAAAATGAGCACAACAATTTAACAATAACTTTACATTATAGTAGTAGTGTATTTTCTAAGTTATCTGTCATCAATGAGTAGGCACAACACAACCGTAAATGTCGATTGATTTGATCAGGAATAAATATAATGTCAGGTTAATTACACCATTCACTCTCTAAAATAAGTTATTATTATTATCACGTCATCGCCGTTGTTTAAGAATTACAATACCATTGCACGAAAAAGCTGTCGTTGATTTTCCGACCAGAAATTAAGGATGTAGTTACATTAGTCCGGTTATTCCAACATCAATCGCTGTTTTATGTCGCGAGGTAATTAGGTAGTTACTAGCAGTGTTCTGCTGTCGATGAGAATAATATGATATATTATTTACGATGTAATACATTAATGCGGGTCTGATCAATCACATTACATGTCGATCGCTTCATTCGTGTTTCGACTGACTAAATATATAGAATGAGTGGAGACCGTCTGATCCTTATTGTCGACAATGGCACCTATATCGACGCGGTTCACCACCGAATTACCTGTGAGCACGGGTGTGTGCATGCGCACAGTGATTACTGGACCGAGTATAAGCAAATATCGAAATGTTTAATCAGTCAATTAATAATTGATCGCCAAACAGTCAGGTATCACACCAGCTTAATGCCTGGCGTTGGCTGTTTAGGAAAACACCCGTCTGTCACAGACGCACCCACCCAAGAACGCACGAACGCACGAACGCACGAACGCACGAACGCACGAACGCACGAACGCACCACACACACACACACACACACACACACACACACACACACACACACACACACACACACACACACACACACACACACACACACACACACACACACACACACACACACACACACACACACACACACACACACACACACACACACACGCACGGATATGCACGCATGTACACAAACACATGTTTACAGGCGGGCACCCGCTATGATAAAATGCACAGAAACATCATAAGCAGGAAATAACAGAAATCTGTACAAGGGGCTATGTAAAAATCACCTGACAAGTTCAGGAACATTTGTACATGTTCAAGTCATACGACTTGAGGATTTATGGAGAATAGCTCAGTCAGTTTCGCTTCGCCTACGATGTGCTCGTGCACTGATATCATGCATGAATTACAGCAAATATTGCAGGAGCTAGCTGATGAAAGTAAAAATCAGAGTTTGAAGATGAACAAGTCGAAGATGTAAAATTACAGTTGAAAGCTACGTCTACTTGGGACAACTTTACAGCACTAGAGACAAACATCAAGCCAAGGAGATTCGGCCGGCTGGGCTGTATCTGCCGGGCACCTCGACACCTTCTTGAAACCTGCTCGAAGAGACAAGTCGACAACTCATGCGTACTTCCAGCAATGACATATGGTGGCGTGCGGAAACATGGACACCTACCAGGCAACGATGCTAGCAACACACCATCAAAGATGGAAAGAAGCATGCCAAACATCACATACTGGTACACTCAAAAAAACATTTTTGATAAAAGACAAGACATAAGTCATACACATGATTTAGTCAGACGACGGGAGAAGACAATGGATACAGCAAGCGTGCTAAGACATTTTCCCGGCCATGAAGCATTACCACTGGACAGTGATGATGACGACGACAACTGAACCGTTGAAGACGCGATTGTTAAGAATACGAAATAATGCATAGTTGAACAATGTAAAGTTTGTTTAATTAGATTGTATTAACACAGCATTATGGTAACTGCTTTCCTCGTTTTGATTATCGCTATTACATCTTCGCTGTTTGTCACTTGAACGTAGGCTACACTATTCGTCAGTTAATACCTTATTCAGATTTCATGAAAACATCCTCAATCGATTGAAGCAGATGGAACTGTAGAAAGTAGTGCCTTTTTAATTGCCACTGGTCGCCGTACTAACCATAAACATCCGCCCACAGGTTCTATACATAGTATATTGGTGCGACTCGAAAGTATGTGACAGCAATGGTACTATATTATTGAAAACCAAATACACTAAGATAGCTGTACTAAATCAACTATAAATATCACTACAATGGTGAAATACAAATTAATGAGATAACGTATGAAGGTCGTAAGGATTATAGTAATCCATTGTCTCTCTTCGCCAGTGTCCTATTTCTGGTGTGTAGTTCAAATGCTATCTAACTGTCAATGAAGCGTGCCATGACTCAGTTAGCAGCAACTGCCGCTGTTGCACAATGTTGCGAGTCACGTCAAAATATTAATATTTCATGATATAAGTGATTAACAAAACAGCCATAGCCGGCTGATTAGTGCACCCGGCTGGACGGGTTGGGTCTTGATGACGGCTTACAAAGTTAGCAGAACTCAAACTGTTCGCGTCATGACAGTTCTACGGCTAATTTCGCCATTGTGCAAAGCAATATCTATTCCTCATTTGGAATGTTGAATGTAAGTACGGACACCATGTCGTAAGGACATACGTCAACTATAAAGAAAATACGCGAATGCATGTACGGGATTGCCTTAATCGTGAATCCCGACTAACAGAGTCTGAAGGGAGATTATAGTTTTGTTACTAAAGATAATAGACACGAAGTCCTGACTGTCCTGTTTATAGAGACAACTTAACCCGTAGGGACATAACGCATAATTAGTCAAGGAACACCGCAGATTGGATATAAAATACTAATTATCTCAGAAAACAAACCTATAATGGCTCATTTTCCTACTGCCTTCATATTGGCCTGATGGTAGTCGGGTTAACCCGATGATTAATATGGCTACAAGAAGCCTAATAACAAAGCAATACGAATATGATATGATTAATCTTTTTCATTAATTGACAATTAATTAACGTTAAGTTAACTCTCTGATCGGCCTTTGAAATTTCGCACTAGCAATAACGTGACAATCAATTCCCGTGAGTATTTCCCATGCTCAAAAAATGCCAGGTACGTGTCGATGCGTGTTGATATGTTTGACATTACACGAATGTCATAAGGTAACGCTCCTGGTGAACTCGGCCAGTAGTATCGGTGAATTTGGTCGCAGTACGGACGAATTATGTCAACATTGCGCCTGACTACGGATCATCCAGCAACACGATTCAGAAGGCAACGACGTTATTTATTGGTCGTTTATGTTGTATTCAGGCAACATCGATATCAATTAAAAAAATTACTGTAATAAGTGTATAATGGGTGTTAACGCTAGATGTGTCAATGTATAAAGCTCACACACACACACACACACACACACACACACACACACACACACACACACACACACACACACACACACACACACACACACACACACACACACACACACACACACACACACACACACACACACACACACACACACACACACACACACACACACACACACACACACACACACACACACACACACATATATATATATATACATATAATATATGTATATATATATACATATATATATATACATAATGTTATATATAAAATATATATAATGTTATATATGATGTATGTATATACTATACATCAGAGCCGTAATGTAACAAAGTACTTTTACTTCGCCACTTTACTTAAGTAGAAAAGTTTACTTTTCTTGAGTAACGAAGTAAATCTTTTTGGAAGTACTTTTACTTGCAACGAAGTACAAATATGTGTACTTTGTCTAAAATTGTAGTGAAGTACACATAATTTATTTGCCAAATTTGCAAATGTCCTATAACTTTCGCGAATGATCTGCATCGGAAGCAAGGCAATGTTTGCAGTTAGCATAGATTTCTTTATAAATATCAGTACATCAAACATACATGTTAAATGTCCTGGACTGGCCAGAATTCTACTTCAGTTGAACAAACGATTTGCTCCGTTACCTGATGAAGCCAGCGAGGTAATTGCAATCTGGGGTCTGGTGCTGCTGAGCCTGACCTGGGTGTCACAACTGCAGTGCAAGACTTCCTAACTGGGCAGCTAAGACAACAATGCCCATGATAAAATTCATAACATGTCCATCTATAATCCACGATGATAAGAACATTTTAAGAAAGATATAATACCCGTGAATTACTACTAGTTCAACGTATGCATACTATTATTAATAAAGCATGGTGTATTGACAACTTGTAGGCCAAGTTGGCCTCTGCAGTGTTGTTTGCATCTTTATAGTTCATAGTATTAAATGTATTTTTAAGCATAGAACAAACAAAAACAAACAATTTATATATCTGTTTGGTGTACACACTAATAAATTATAATTGTGAATGTTTTGTTTTATCCCCAACAGTTGGCCCATTGAGAACTAGTTTCAGGAGAAAAGTACTTTTGTGTTTACTTCAAGTACATGTTTTTACTTTTTATTTGTACTTCTTTCTAGAAGTACTTTTACTTTTACTTGAGTTGCTTTTTCTAGGGTTACTTTTATTTTTACTCAAGTACAAAATAAATGTACTTGTTACAGCTCTGCTATATATATATACATATAAATAATATATATATATATATATGATGATAAAGAAGATGACGGGTCATGGATACTACACTTCCATAAGCCAAATGCTGCCTTGATTGTGCAAACGCATTGGGAAACTACATATGGCATGTGTTAACCCGCATGTTGCATTAACACATATACAATTACTGCTAGATTTCACCACCCCAGAGTTAGAAAATTAATTATTCTCTTATAGTTCTACTAGTGTGTTCTCTCCGTCTTGTGTGTGTGTGTGTGTGTGTGTGCGTGCGTGCGTGCGTGCGGGTGCGTGCGTGCGTGCGTGCGTGCGTGTGTGTGTGTGTCACTAGCCATAGAGCACCAACGCAGTGGCACCAGGTATGATCCCAATGGTGGCGCCATCTGGGGACTATCACCGAATTCCCACAGACAGGAGATAGGTTGTTTAGAAAAACAGAGTATAAATATTATCAGAAAGGATGTAATATCTACAAATACCTATCATTGTACATTCTGAAATACATCGCCGCCGATTATATTGGAAAAGTTTAAAGTTGTTATTGAGCACGACAGTACACAATGAAAAAATACACATGGGTCATTCAGTAGTATTTCAGTAGTAAGTCCGTGGTATTTTATTCACATACACACTGTAGGACTAGAAGTGCTAACACATTCGCAGTATGTGGCGTGAGCTGCCGACAGTCGTGTGTTGTTGCTGTGGTTGAATCACTTCTGCTCAAATCACTGCAAAGCCCAGTTGAAATAAAAGTATGAGGAGCTGCTATAATTACTAATACCCTTATAAGTAGCACCAATTTTCCTGTATAATGTCCAGTGCGTATGTTTCTGCACCGCCAGCGACCAGGGCTTCAGCGATGCCTTTTCCAATCCCTGTCATGAAATAGAGAATAGTTGATTAAAGAGATCAATTAGTTAAAGCAGATGGTAAAAGGGAACTTATTGGTTTTTTGACGTTTTGAGGAAATACTTGAGATTAGTAATAGACAGAATTAAATTGTGTACATTTTTCTCTCAAAAAAATCTTTGTTTTTCTCTGTATAATTATGTGCGTATAGAACGGTCTTCGTCAACAGACTGAATTTATGCACCTGTGTGTTACATGACCTGTGTCATGTGACAACATGACCTATGTCATGTGACAACATGACCTATGTCATGTGACTAAAACTATCTAGAGCATGATTGGCCAGAACTCATAGCTGATGTCTTGTTCAGTGACTTTGGGGTCTACTGTCTACAATTGTTATGTCTCTTATTGATCAATAGTGGCCTGTGTTTAACTTGTGTTACTTTTATGGCTGACAGGTGTATGGTATAAATATCAAGGGTAGAACTACCCACTAGTCCGCTAGTCCATACACTAGTAAAGATAAGGGCGGACTACTAAACCTGCCTAATAACTAATCCAGTTGTCTAGTAAAGGTCAATGTGTCATCCACCCCACCCTACATCAATCAATCAAGTCTTTGTAGTCACTGTGACCCTAACTCATCCGCCGGCTGGGGGATGTAACTAAATCCCACGTCATTAAAACGTTGATAAGCATTGTCTAGTAGGATTGCTATAACATTTCTACTGCATGTTTAATTACACCATAGTATATAACTCACATACATTATGAGTTTTTACTGTTTAAAAATAAAAAAATCTAGTAAATGTAAATTTTTATTATTTCTAGGCAATTTGTTTGAGCAGACAATCATACCAACAGCTCAATAGTGAACATAATATTGCCTAAATAAATAATATTTTACCTTGGGCAAGTCAATTCTGACTAGCTATAATTTAGGATAATTTATGTACCAACAGCGAACACTGCAAACTGCTAATCATCAGTACAATCTACATTCCTTACAAACAGATGAAATCAAGTTGTAACTAAAGCGGTGTAATGTAATAGAAGTTGTGTAACATTCACAAACTGCAAGTTCCATAATCGCAAATGAAATTAATTAATACCAGGTTTAAATGCATATTATATGAAACCATTTATTCCTTGATCAACTGCCTAAAAATATACAGGAGCATTATCCGTGTAAAACAAACGTATGCAGTATGATGTACATAAAACTAATCGTCATCAAAATGAGGAAGAAAGGGTCGTGACAGAATCTTCTATTGTGCACTGCACGGTAAGACGAGACGATGCACTCAACGAAAAACAACAAAAACGACTGCGTCAAGTCGGATAAGACGCGCGTGACATGTGACAGGGAGAAGAATTCGAAGAAATTCACTAATACCGTAACTAACGCACGCTTTCCATCAAATCGAATATCCATGACTTATTGTTTCGAAGGAAATGTCCGGTCGAAAACGTCACCACCATAGCCTCGGTTACCCAGGCTCCGTGAGGTGGCAGCACCTTTAAGCCCCTCAACTCTTCCCTGCGTATTAGGAGTCAGATCACATTTGCATTTTCTATAGGCGATCATTATAACATTTCCTTCATTTCCTACTAATCTTGATGAGCTCTGTTATTGACAGTTTCACAACATATTTACCCTCCATAGACAGAAGTTGTGTGAACATTACATCACCAAGCAAAATGACAACTGTATGAATACGCTGAAATGCACCGACTGACAGCTGTCATAATTTGACAGCTCCGATGCCACGCTGCATAAAAACATCATTTCTAATCACTCCACACTACGTATGTGCTCACAGAAATTCAGA
>JAODUO010002355.1:27500-29125 GCA_025642075.2 Ridgeia piscesae
TGTTGGGACATTATTCCTATCACAATAACATCTGTTGTGCGTGTGGGAATTATGTCTCCTCAGTCCTCATCATGGGAGACTTGACGTATGTACTTACATGGCTGGATGGAGACCAGGTGAGGTGTGTCACCTCTGAGGGCACCGTGATAAACCCAATTGGATCGTATGTCTCTCCCACAGTCAAGAAAAACACGGTTTTGTCATCACTCTGAAAAACAAAATTCAAATTTGTCATCACTGCTACTGCCATTGGTAACGTCTGTGACACGTATTTAATCCCTCTAGACCTAATAGACAGAAGTTGTCACTTTTTTGTAATTTCACAATTTTTTTATTTTAAAATATCTGCAATGGCTCTCTCATGGTGGACCACTTCTTGTGGCAAATATTTCACCTGGAACTCACGACACCCAATGGACAAAATCACACCATAAAAGCTCCCAATGGTCAGAATCACACTCTACCATTGCCTCAACCCACTGACCAGTATTTCACCCTAAATTCATCCCACGGTCGTTATCATGCCCTGAACTCACCCCAGTAGCTAGTACCTCTCCATATACTCACCCATGTGGTCACTACCTTACCCTTCCCTAAACTTACCTCTGTGGCTATTATCTCACCCTATCCAAAACTCACCCCACTGGCCAATATCTCACCCTGAACTCATCCCACTGGCCAATACCCCCCTGAACTCACCCACTGGCCAATTTTCACCCTGAACCCACCCCAAGGGAAAAAAACTCACCCCGAACTGTAGCCAGTATCTCACACAACCCTAAACTCATCCCACTGACCAGAATATCACCCTAGTGGCCAAACTATAACCCTGAACTCACCCCAGTGGCCAGTATTTTGCCCTCATGGTCAATGGCTATGGACGTGACGGAACGAGTGTGGGGTTTGAAGACTTGTTTCAGGACCAGTTCGGTGCGGTCTGTATATTTGGTCTTGCGAGCATACGGGTCCTTCCCAGCACGTTTCTTCTGGTAAACCAACACCCGCACCACGCCGTCCGAAAAACCCGACAGCATCGTCATGTTCTTTGGGTCAACCTGAACACATCAAATATTTGTTTTAATGTGTATTATCAATGTATCACACCAAGTCTGTAGCTTCACTGCTGTATGTAATCTATGTATTCTTACAATTATTATGTAACTAATATAACCGCTATATCGCTTATTTCATTTCAGCAGCATAACGCTGATTAAATATTATTTCAGCAAAAAGCTGGCACCGCAAATTTACAGATCATGTTAGTTTCAACAAATGGAAATGTTGTAATACAATAAAAATTAAACATGATTAAGCATTATACAATACAATACAGTACAACCTTATTATTTCATGAAGGGAAATGTGCATGGAGTGTTCTATGCAATATAAATAAGTAAAATAAAATTATTTAAATAAAAAAGGAATAAAATAAATAAATAATACAAATAAACATATAATTAAACATGTCTAAATCATAATATTGATAAAAGGCCTATCCATCAACTCGACACTACTTAAACAATGTTTAGTCATAAGTTTATTTCATTCACTGATACTTTGTGACCTACCGAGGTTGGGACCCACAGGATGCTGCTCCCACCCATTGTGAACTTTGTCTTACACAT